>VSMD01091948.1:0-30569 GCA_008750895.1 Mirza zaza | reverse complement strand
CAGGGCTCAGTGGGGAGGGGAGGAGATGCCACCTCTGCTTGTGCTCTTGTAGAGATGGGATGGTTAAACAGGCTATAACCCACTGGCTCTGCAGTACCCAATGTGCAGGAGACAGAGTGTGGCTTCTACCTTCATCTTTGCTTTGAGTAGAGTCAGTAGCGTAAAAAATGATTTTGCTCTTCAAGGCTTCTCTTTTCTCATTCTTTGTCTATGGAAAGCAGACCTTCTTAGGGCTTTTCAAAGTCTGTGCACATTGGAATTCCCACGTGTAGATTGCTCTAGTGTCCAGCTTGGATATGTTGGAGGTAAAAATAAACAACAGAGAGTTCACCACTAGGTCATTCCTGAAGTTCTGTGATCTTTGGCCAGTCTTTCTTCTTTTTTGCACCATTCAGAATCTTCTGATAGTTTCATTATGTATTTTATTCAGGATTTTCAGTTGTAATTAATGAGAGTAATAGGCTGGAATGTGCTTACTTTATCTTTCAGTGATCAAAAAGCTGAAATGAGAGGAGTTGGTCAATAACTATAATAAGGATAGATGATGGGTACTGGGGCTCAGAAAACTACCCCCAAAAGAAGGCCTCAGAAACAAAAGTTTTTTCTGACCATTTCCTGACCTCCTGCCTCTCAGTGTCATTTCCCTACCAACCAAAGGTTAGCCATAGAAACTAGAATCCATCTTCCCCAAGGTGAGTCACAGAAACAAGAACTCTTTATTCCTAAAGCCAGCCATAAAACTTAAAAATATTAATTTAACCTTCCCTGCACCTTTCTGTGTAAAAATTTGCCATAAAGAAATTATCTGACCTATCTTGTCTGGCTATAGTCCATGAGACCCCCATTCCAGACAGGGTCCTGACCCAAACCCAGAAGGAAGCAATGTATGCTCAGAGAAGCCAAGAAGAATCTAGATAAACAGGCTTTGCTGAGTTTCCCCATTTAGTCTGTTAACGTTAGATCATACCCTTTTTGTCCAATCATATTGCTACATGCTGTCTATATTTTGTTGAACATAAGCATAAAAATGGACAATCTTCTCCATATCTTTGGTCTTTATTCTAAAGGCTTCCATGTGTACATGTTATATAAATTTGTATGCCTTTTCCCCCCAATTACTCTGCCTTTCGCAAGTTGATATTTCAGAAAACTTCAGGGGATTCCTTTTGGCCTCTACATGGGTGTTATGGGTAGATGACATGAAATTCAAAACTAGGTGTTTTTTTGTGGAGGAGGGTGGGACCATTGTCTGAAAGAAGCAATAAGAAGGAAGAAAGACAAAACCTCACTCATGAGAAAGAAAACAGCCACTATTTGAAAGAGTTACAAGGGCAGCATTAACTTCACTGAGAAGAGACAAGTTTGATACAAGATGATGAAGAACACCTTGCCAGAAGTGGTTGAAGTTATATAGTATTTGGTTGATAATTGACCATGGATTTCAAAAAATTTCAGGAGATAGGGAAGGGTGGAATGTAAGTTCAGTTAGCAAGAGGGTGAAGTTCAGATTCTGAGAAAAGCTTAGATTTTAGAGGATTTGATTAATAGTTAATCATGATATCAAATGGCACAGAAATAGTGTTTCAGGAATTTGGAGTGATAGAACATGTACTCAGCAAAAGTAATGTCTAGAGCTTGGGCAAGGGGGAAGAGGAGTGGGGAGGACGAGTTGGAATCCCAGGTCTCTTGTGAAAACCAACATGGCGGGGATCAAAGGTATAATAGGATTATTCTTAAAGACTCTGTGTCAGAAGAGAGTGGGCTGCTGTGAGAGTTGAGGAGAGTGAATGTGGTAGACCTTCCAGGATCACATATGTTATGGAGCACCTGTTGAGAGCTTGGTGGTGGGTGCATGTTTGCCTGAAAAAGTGGTTATTCTAAGAGTGTGCAGAAATGCCCTCTTGACCTCTGGGAGAAGCAGGGAGAAGATTAGTTTTATCTAAATGTGCTGACTCTAGTTTGAGGAGACCCTCAAATTAGTGAATTGGTGAATGGTCAATTAAAATGTACAACTTTAAGTACTTTTATTTTAACATATAATAATGAAAATGATAAACTAAGCATTTTAGTTAAGCTAGAAAATAAAAAAGGAGAAAGGCATTCACAAGACAAAAACTGAAACTAATATTTTGAAAACACACTAACAGTGGGATGTATAAATAAATACAAATGCTTATCTTCTTTTTTCCTGAAAAGATGAATGGTACCACCTGGCAGGCTAAATAAAAGGGAAAACACAAACAAGAAAGAGTAAGTTATACGTATGACCACAACTCAAGAGGTGATGAAATGACCCTATTCATTACAACACCTGGCTAATAAGCTGTAAAATATTGGTGGCATTAATGCTTTTCCTGAGAAAATATGAATGAGCAATATTGAATTAAGGACAGAAAAGAATGAGGAAGTATTAAAATACTGTGGAGGATGTTAAAAATACATTATCAAGTGTACTAGATTCCTAGGGCTGTGGTAACAAAGTTCAGCAAAATGGGTGGCATAAAACAACAGAAATTTATTTTCTACAGTTTTAGAGGCAAGTAGTCTGGAATCAGTCTTCTAGGGGAGAATCCTTCCTTGCCTCTTCCAGCTTCTGGTAGCCCCAAGCACTCCTTAGCTTGAGGCTGCTTCACTCCACTTTCTGCCAATGCATTGTCCTTCTGTGTCTTTCTTCACATCAGTTCTCTTCCCTGTGTGTCTGTGTCTGTATCTTCTCTGTTCTTATAAGGATGCTAGTTCATATTGGATTAAGGGCCCACCCTACTCCACTATGAACACATGCGTGCACACACTAAATACATTATCCTGCCACTAATGGAAAACTTGCTCTTCATAGCACAACTTGAACGAAACTCTCAGACCCTTAAAGCTGTTGCACACAGGGTCACATTCCTCCTACTTTGTGTTTAAGCACAACTAGAATGGTAAGGAGATTAATATAAAAACTGTGTACATATCTACTTGCTCCCCTTTTCTGAACATTTTTAGAAAACAAGGGTATGTAACAATAATTATAACCATGCACTATTGGGGATTTTAATGAAACTCATAAAGTTATTATATATGTAATATATCATATATATGTATATAATATGTGTAACAATAATAATACAAAATAGAGAGGAGAGAATAAAACTATGCAGAAGTAAATATTCTATATCTCACAACAATGACATTAGTATAGTTCGGAAGTAGAGGCTAAAAAGTTAATATGTAAAATGTAAGCCCTAGAGCAACCACTAAGATAATAATCAGACAAATTCAAAATCATCAAATAAATTATAGTATCACCTCACATATTATGCTTAAAAAACCCTACTTGGTTTTTGTTTGGGATTACACAGAATCTATGGATAAATTTGGGATGAACTACCATCCTAACTATATCGGAACTTTGATATAGGAACTTGGTAAGTCTTCCCATTTACTTAGATACTTTTTAACTTCTCTCACTAATTTTTTACATTTTTGTAATGTAAGGTCTTGCATTTCTTTTGTTAAATTTGTTTTTTGGGTGCTAATATGAATTTTATTTTTGTCTTAATTTCTTTTTCATATTTTCTATCATTATGTAAAAATATAATGCATTTCTTTTATTATTCTTATGTCTCATGACCTTATTAAAATGATTATTTCTGGAATTGTTTTTATAGGTATCTTGGGAATAAAATATATTTTATGAAAATAAAGACAGTTTTACCCATTCCTTTCCAATCTGGATGCTTTAATTTCCATTCATTTAAATCTATTGCACTGGATAAACCTCCAGTAGAATAAAACCTCTAGTAGAATAAAAATGATGGGAGTGGATATCCTTGCCTTATTCCTTATTTTGGGAAAATGCATTTAGTCTTTCTCCATTAGGTATGATAGAAAATGTGAGTTTCTTGTAGATCTCTTTTATTGGTTTTTCAAAGTTACTTACTATCTTGTTTCTGAGAGTTTTTATGAAAACTAAGTTTAGATTTGGTCAATTACCTTTTCTTTTTCTAACAAGACGCTATTATGGTATTTTTCTTCATTCTATTAATATTGTACATTTCATGAAACTAATTTTTGGATGCTTGAATCAACTTTGTATTCTTGGGATTCATCTCACTTTGTCATAGTGAATACTCCCCTATATAAGTAGCTGGATTCCACTTGCTGATATTTTGTTCATAATTTCATGAGCTATTTTGGTCTATAGTTTAACTTCTTGGCACATATTTGTATGTCTTTGGGTGCATAAAATAATTTAGAAAGTTCTCCTTATCTCCTTAGTTTTGGAAAGTATTTGTGGATGATTGGTGTTGTGTCATCTTAAAATGTTTGATAGAATTATTCTGAAAATCCATCTGAACTTAGATTTTTTCCTTGTAGTAAATTTTGAGTTAGCAATTCTTTTTGTTTAATTGATATAAATCAACTCAGATTTTATAATTCCTCTTGAGTCAGTTTTGGTAATTTTTGTTTTTCTATGATATATTTCCATTTATTCTAAGTTATCAAATTTGCTTATATGACATTCATCATAATAATCCTTATTGTTCTTTTCATTCTATAGTATCTGTGCTGATGTTCTCTCAGTTTTTAATTGTGTATTTTCTCTTTTTCCTTATTTATTTTACCTTAAGGTTTGAGAATTTTGTTGATCTCCTTAAATAAGCAACTTTTAGATTCACTGATTTTCTCCAGATTTTTGTTTTCTTGCTTTTATTTAATTGATATTTACTCTAATCTTAATAATTTACTTTGTTCTGTTTCCTTTGCAGAATTTTATTCTATTTTTCTAGTTTCCTAAGGTGGAAGCTTAGGTTATTCATTTGAGATAATTTTACTCATATAGACATTTAAAGCTATGAAGTTCCCTTTAAGCACTGTTTGGGTGCATCTCATAAATTTTATATATTTTCATTTACATTCAGTTCAAATTATTTTTTAAGTTTCATTATAATTTCTTTTTATTTCAATGAGATAAAAATAATAAAGCCTCTGATTTGTGTAGCTTTGTACTTACATTATATCTATGCATTTTATATGTTCAATAAACTGTAATATAACGATTGTTTTAAATAGTGGATCAGAACAGAGAACCTAGAGGCCGGGCGCGGTGGCTCAAGCCTGTAATCCTAGCTCTCTGGGAGGCCGAGGTGGGCGGATCATTTGAGCTCAGGAGTTCGAGACCAGCCTGAGCAAGAGCGAGACCCCATCTCTACTATAAATAGAAAGAAATTAATTGGCCAACTAATATATATAGAAAAAATTAGCCGGGCATGGTGGCACATGCCTGTAGTCCCAGCTACTTGGAAGGCTGAGGCAGCAGGATTGCTTGAGCCCAGGAGTTTGAGGTTGCTGTGAGCTAGGCTGACGCCATGGCACTCACTCTAGCCTGGGCAATAAAGTGAGACTCTGTCTCAAAAAAAAAAAAAAAAAAAAGAACAGAGAACCTAGAGATAAAACCATCCTCATATTGTCATCTGATCTTTGACAAAGCAGACAAAAACATACACTGGAGAAAACAATCCCTATTCTATAAATGGTGCTGGGAAAATTGGATAGCCACATGGAGAAGACTGAAACAGGATCCACACCTCTCATCACTCACAAAAATTCATGATGGATAACAGACTTAAACCTAAGGCATAAAACTATAAGAATTCTAGAACAGATTGGAAAAACTCTTATAGACATTGGCCTAGGCAAAGAATTTATGAAGAAAACCCCAAAGGCAATCAGAGCAACAACAAAAATAAATAAATGGGACCTGATTAAATTAAAAAGCTAATAAAGCTTCTGCATAGCCAAGGAGATGATCAATAGAGTGAGTAGACAACCTACAGAACAGGAAAAAATATTTACAAGCTATATATCCAATAAAGGGCTAATAACCAGAATCCACAAATAACTCAAGCAAATCAGCAAGAAAACATCAAACAACTCCATTAAAAAGTAGGCAAAAGATATGAATAGAAGGTTTTCAATAAAAGATGGATCAATAAGCATATGAAAAAATGCTCAAGGTCGCTAATCATCAGGGAAATGCAAATCAAAACCACAATGAGACATCACGTAATTCCAGTGAGAATGGCTTTTATCAAAAAGTCCCAAAACAATAGATGCTGGCCTGGATGCAGAAAGAAAAGAACACTTATACACTGTTGGTGGGACTGCAAACTAGTATAACCTCTATGGAAAGTAGTATGGAGATAGCTCAAAGAACTGAAAGTCGACCTACAATTTGATTCAGCAATCCCACTATCAGGTATTTACCCAAAGGAAAATAAGTCATTTTATCAAAAAGAGACCTGCGCTCAAATGTTTATTGCAGCACAATTCACAGTGGCAAAGATGTGGAAACAACCCAAGTGCCCATCGATACATGAGTGGATTAATAAAATGTGGTATATGTATACCATGTAGTATTTCTCAGCCATAAAAATGGTAAATTAAGACCTTTTCTAACAACCTGGAAGGAACTGGAGACCATCCTTTTAAATGAAATATCATAAGAATGGAAAAACAGAAACCACATGAACTCACTACTAAATTAGAACTAACAGATCAACATTCATGTGCACATATGGTAGTAAAATTCAATGGAAATCAAGCAGTGGGAGGAGGGAGGAAGGAATGGGTGAATTGACACCTAATGGGTACAATGCACACTATCTGGGTGATGGACACACTTATAACTTTGACTCAATCTATACAAAAGCAATTCAGGTAACCAAAACATTTGTACCCCTATAATATTCTGAAAAAAAATTAGAAATTAGAGAAACGCACACGTGTATGAACACACAAACACATACACAGTTGATTCTTGTTATGTAGTAGTTATGTTCTATAAAATTACCATGGGTAGTGGATTAGTGACTACTGAGCCATTGTTCCTAGGGGAAATATAGGCTTAGGTTTCTGCAAGGCTCTGTTAAAAACATTTTCATCAATTGATCAAGACATGAATTTGTTTTATGTGTTTTTCTGTTTATAAACACCTTAAACTTAATTAATGTTTTTTACAATTAGTTATATTCAGTATTTCTGTCAGGATCTCAGCTGAACTGGAGACAGAGCTAAGCTGTCTGGTTTCACAGTAGCCAATTAAAGCAACCATGAGCCAAAATGAAAATAACAGTGAAGTCTTTGATGACTTGCTGCCCTGGCACAAGCATGAGTTTAAAATAGGATAAAGCACAAAGTTCCCTGTCCATTTTTTCCCATGAACAGTGTGCTGGTGATGGGTCAGCTAAACCACTACTGACTTGGGTGTTTCTTTATTGAGGGAGCCCCGAACAAAAAGGCTTTTCAAGTTTTATGGAACTTAGAGTCGGGGGGAGGCAGGGTTAGGAGTGAAAGTTAGAACGGTGAAAACTGTCTTCAAGCTTTCCTCCTCCTCTCCCTGATAAGGAGGACTGGGCAGAAGTGCCTTAAAGAAGACCTCTGCCCAAGTCCTCACATGAAGACACCTAGGAAAGAAGCCACCTGGGCAAGAGATGCAAATATATGAAGAGAACAACAGGCCGGCATCCTTGACTCTAATTCCCTTCAGTGACTGTAGTGCATTGGCTGTGTACTGGTGCGGGGAGGGCAGTTTTCTCAGGTGAGGCCTGCCAGGTAAAGTCTTTGTAATTGCCTATAGTCAAGCCTGAAAAATCAACATGTTTTTAATCAGCAGCTGGACTCCTCATTTCTTTTTAATATTTTCAACTATATTGTCTTTTGAATCATGTAAGACAGCTAGTACTAGCAAAGAAAGGCTTAATATTCTCCTGAACCCAGTTACATGCCCATAAATTTAGCTTTCCTCTTCATAACAGTGCTGTCCACTACGCTGCTTTTATTGTTCAGCATCTCATGAACCCACCAATGTAGCTACTTTTCCACTTTTTCCATAGCTTTACCACACACTGTAGATGTTATTTTAGCACTTTCTGTAGTGGCCTCATATATAGATTGATGAATATCCTCTTTCTTTTTTTGGGATGTACCATATTGGTGGTTCATTAACATAAATTTATGGCTACGGTGCTATAATTCATGCCTGAACAAAGTTTATCTAATACAAGTTCTTTCCTTTTAAGGCACATCACAACCTTTTTGTACTTAGGAATACTATATGGCACCTCAACACTATTCTGGGGCTTATTTATTTATTTTTGAGACAGTCTCACTTTGTTGCCCAGGCTAGAATGCCATAATATCAGCCTAGCTTTGAAAGTTGACACATTCAGGATGAGAATTCACTTTCTTGCCCTAGTTTAATTCTCTTTTCTCATACAGATCTCACCTAACTGCTCTTCTCTTTCATGAAACAAAGATCCAGTCTCAATAACCCATAACCGACAGTTCTGAAACACTATTTCTATCATGTAGTTTATACCAGATGTGATCATATACAGATAACAATTAAATTGGAATGAAATTCAAGTTCAATTCCATTACAAATGACTGTACTTCAGTTTCTTAATAGTTGGGAGATCTTCTACATGTAAGTAATTCCTGGCTTTAATATTAACTAACTGTGTGACACTTCAGTAAAGTATACAAGTCCAACTTTATATTTCTGAGATATATTAGAGGAAAGAGATTGTAGGAAATGTTAGGAAAATGAAGGTAAGATTTAAGCTTTCATGTTAAATTTAAATAGTTACACATTAAAAAAATTATAGAGAATTATCTTAGTTATATATTTACATTTTATAGTAAATTTAAACAATGAACACTGGTTTTACAAAAGTAAATGAAATCACAGCTAGGCTCTTGGTGTTTATGAAAATTCTGAAGAACTACTATTACTTCCCTAGTGAAGTAATTCTAGTTGGGATGATGATATAATCCCACGTGAAAAAGAATACATTTAAAAAATAGAACTCATTGGTTGAATTTAAAATACATAACTCAAATGACGTTGAATTGAATTAAATGATAAATGTTGTAGGTGATAAATTTTAGGATGATTTGTTAACTACTAAGAGCTTAGATTAGTAAAAAGTAGGCCTAGAGCACAGAGGAGAAAGAATCATGTATTTGTTTGATAAAGAACTTCCAAGAAGAGGCTGTAACTCAGGTTTATAGAATCTAGGTGGATGTGGGAAAGAGCTTAGAAGTCTCAGTTCAAGCTCCATAAAGTAGGCACCCCCTCTACAATACCCTACCAGAAGACCACACTACTTCTGATTAGGCCCTAGCATGACAAAGGGCACAGAACTCTCACAAGGCAGCCAATTCAATACAACTAGCAGGAAAACTATTATCCATAAAATGAACCAAAATGTAGGAGCGGAAACACCTCAAACTCTTTGAACAAACAGCCTTGGCTTTGATGATGTCAGGGTGTGAGCTCCATGGAGGGAGCCTTGCGAGGGAGTTTGCAGTCTTCATTCAGTAAATATTCACAATAATTTATGCAGCAAAGTTACTATGTTCCTTATCCAGAGGGAACTAGACTCCTGGCTATGCACCATGACCAAACCTACACAGTTAGTAAGAAGCAGAACCAGGATTTTGCCCAGGTTTGATTCCAAAACTCACCATCTCTCTTCTCATCTTGATTGACCATTTGAGGCTTAGATTAGCTATGTCCGTTGCATGTTAGACAAATGGAAAGGAAGAGAGGCCACAGAGAGCTTGGAAATTCTGTGCATTTGACTGAGTGAAATCTAATGAATACAATCTAATCTACTGCATCTGTTAATAAATAGTTTCAGTGATAATTCGCAACTTCATATGACAAAAAATGAGATATCATTAAAAAATGGCAGTGTCCCAGAAACAGTTAATTAGGTGCAAGCAGATGAAGGAGAGATCCCGGGAACCTATCGCGTGCGTGGGGATAGTCCGTTGGGCTGGCGCGCTGCGCTGGGGCTGCGGCGCGGCCCCCTTTGCGGCTGCCTGGAAGGGCCCCACGCCCTGCGCGGGTTATGGTGCCCACTCGTCCCAACGTGGCCACTGGGATCCCCAGTAGCAAAGCGAAATACTTGAAGATCTCCAGCACTGACGATGGACACGTTAACCTTCAGAAGAAAACGTTAACTGTTCAAGCTAGCTTTGAATCAAAAAGATGGTCACGTGTCCTGAGATCTCGCTTTTTAAAGTTTAAGAAAAGCCCTCCTAAGATTCCTTATAAGGCCATCGCCTGCGCCACTGTGCAGTTTTTGATCGGCTCCTTTCTCATTATCACGGGCTGCCTTCTGCTGGCAGGCTACATCAGCGAAGTGGAGGCCCACCGGGCGGTTCCTGTCCTGGTTATTGGCATCCTGGTGTTCCTGCCTGGTTTTTACCACCTGTTGGTCGCCTATGGAGCATACAGAGGCTGCCAGGGCTACTCCTACCATGACCTTCCGGACTGTGATTATTAGCCCCCTCCGCAGCAAGGACAGAAGAGTCACAGCCGGGACTGAGCAGAGCTTCAGGCATTTGGCAAAAGCTGTGGAAATCTGCACCTAAGAATTAAGGAATTAAGTAGTTTTGTAGATGCTTAGCAAAATTATGGCCAGAGTTTATAAATCCATCCCAAAATGTTAAATGAGTTTGCCATTAGCCAAATAGTAAACTGGGACATGCTCTATTTTTAATCATCCTTTGTCAGGTAAAAGCTCCAGACAAAAGAACAGCAATGTTAATTGTATGGGGAAGTAAAAAGTTATGCTGTGGAGCAAATGTTGGGCCACCACCCTATTACGAGTTGAACACTTCTTTTAAATAGTCCTCATTGACAGTTTTACCTCGTGGCAAATAAAAAAAAGGTGGTATGTCTAATTCACATTATTGAGTAATTTATTTTGAAAATTTATGATTATCCTATCTCCTACACTGTTGCTAACTTTGTATTCTTTTGATGATCTTGGTAAAATGAAATATCAATGGGGGGGGGGGGAAGAGCATTACAATTGTGTTGTGCGGAGGCTCCATGAGCCTTCGACTAAGACAGAACTGGTTTAAATCTCAGATGCAAATTTTCTAGCTATCTGACCTTGGACAAATTACCTTAATATTCTGACACAGAGTTTGAGACCATAGTTCCTATGGTTTGAGATTTCAGTAGGGGTCAAATAAAGTATTTTATATCAACAACATGGCCCACAGTTGTTCCCAAAACTATTAACTCCTCATTGTAATATAGGGTTCTATAGAAGACTGTTAAAGTCTTCTATAGACTTTAACTAAAGCCACAATGAATTATATCCATTCACTTCAAACTAACCTAGGAGAGTTGGCCACCCAAGAGAATTAGATTGCTAATATGTAGAGTTACAATCTCAGTTTAAAATCAGGACACTGGCTTGCTGTTTAATTGTACTAACCCTCTCCTCTTGAGTCCCATATAAGGAAAAGCCAGGATTTTGAGGGCCTGAAGTTTACATAATTTGGAGAAGTCTCAAGAAAAATAATACAAAATTATAACTATAACATTAATTGTAAGGCATGGCAATGGGATTATACAAGTGTGGGGCCCTGTAGCTTGAGTTTCATTAGTTTCTCGGTAAGTCTGGCTCAGAGAAGGTGAGGAAGGAATCTAGAGAAAAATAACTGACTGTGAGAATATGTCTGCAATTAAGGCTGTGGCTTCAGATTAAAGACAACAGATGATAAAGCAGTAGTGTTTTCTAGGGTAAAGGAAACCCTTTTTCATCCTATAAAAAGAAATACTTTCTGAAATGTTGTGTTATCTTCTTATATAAAGGATAAAGATTTAGACGTGTGAAAGATGAAGAAATGACTGTATTTTCTGGATAAACAATATTGACAGTTCTTAAAGGAGAAGAGAGATACTTTCAAGTTTGTTACTTTTAGAATAATCAACATGTGCACAAGTTAAAAAAAGAATTTGGTAGTCTTCTCTGGGGACTATATTATGCACCTAGATTTATAAATGAGGTGGAAAAATGATAAATTTCTAAATATTATTTTGAGATCTAGCAAATTTTTTTAAATTTTTTTATTATATTTCAGCATATTATGGGGGTACAAATGTTTAGGTTATGTATATTGCTTTTGCCTCCCCACTCCCCAACCCCAACAGAGTTTCAAGCATATCCATCCCCCAAAGGGTGCTCATTGCACTCATTATGTATGTATATACCCATCCCCCTCCTCCCCTCTTCCATCTGCCTGACACCCAATGAATGGTATTCCTATATGTGCACTTAGGTGTTGATCAGTTACAACCAATTTGCTGGTGAGTACATGTGGTGCTTATTTTTCCATTCTTGGGATACTTCACTTAGTAGAATGGGTTCCAGCTGTATCCAGGAAAATGAGATCTATCAAATTTTTGCTAAATGAACAGGGATACTATGAGCTGTAATTTGTTTGGGCTTTAATAGCATCATCATAATTCTCTCTCTTATTAGAAACCACAGAATATATAGAAAAGTCCAATGGAAAAGTAACTGGTAAAAAGGCCAACAGACATTTACTATGAGTAATTAAAATTATAAGGGACTCAGTCATGAAAAGGCAGTGCCTTTTGTATAAAAAGAACTCTTAATCAAATGTGCAATGATAGTTAAGGAATGTCAATTTAGGAATCAAAGATCCAGATAAAGGCAATAGTGTAAATGTTGGTTCACAGACGAATCTTATTACAAAGAGAACAATGAGGCAAATAAAAGCAGCAGGATTGTCAGAGTGTGATCATAACATACGAGATGATATTAGAAATTCAAGCATTGTTTTAATTCCAGACATGGTATGAATAATGTGTACTGTAGCTTTAAAATTTGGGTTAACCACATCACCTATCTGATAACTCTTGTTGAATTGTAAATTACATATATTTGGATTTTCATTCGATATTCAAAGTTCAGATCAGTTTCCCAGAACATCATCCTTTTCAAACAATTACATTTCCAAGCACTGCCTGAGAGCTGTGGAATCACAGTTAACTAAGGCAATTCACTAGACACAAGAGATAGGTAGAGTGAGAAGACATTAGCAAAACTCACCTACATGCCAGAAAAATATTTCAACAAACATTCTGATAGTAGGACCCTATTCCTGATTTTGAAGCAGAGCACAGTACTTTATTATGACTTTTCCTCAAAAGTCTTATTTCTCTGTCCTTCCAAGAGTGTGGACCACAATGTCATAATTTGCTTTGCAGTCATCTTTCATGATTTTAAAAGTAGCCTGTTCACCACAGATTCTACATTTTCATTAACCCAGGGCTTTTCAAGAAATTTGCTGATTTTTAGCACAATGTTTCTGAGGTCCTGAAATGGGTTAGGGCGATTATACATGAATCCCATGATGGAGGATACAATTTGCATGCCAGAGTAAAGCCTCACAATGTAACTATGTGTGAGTAAGGATCCTGTAGGGCAGATACAGCTCAAAGATATATGTGTTTCTATTCGTAGTTTGAACAATCTGAGGAAAATGTTCAGGAATTAACTAGAAATACAAGCAGAAATGCCTTTTACTACATCATTCCATTCATTTCTGCCTGCATAGGTATCCATGAGGCCAACCCTGACTACCCTAGTCACTAATGCAAACTTCCCAACACCCTCCTGTGCTTCTTATCACCAGTTCCCTACTCCACTTTTTCACTTTCCAGAGCATTTATCACCTTTCAATTTACTAAACAATTTTCTTATTTCTTATGTATATTGTTTAGTGTATATCTTTCCTCACAATATATTCGTTGAAAGGAAAATAGGGATTTTTATCTGTTTCATAAAGTGCTTAGAACAGTTCCCAGCATGTAGTAGGCACTGGATAAACTTGTTGTATGAAAGAATGAATGAATAAATTACTATTGCTTAACTTAAATCAAGGGAAATATGAAGGTTTAAGGATAAATTAAGCCCATTTGTTTTTGAAACTTTTAGTCAAGTTTCACTCATTGATAATATAAAATAATTTTATCTAGAAAGGCTTTATGCAAGTATACTTTAAAAGTATTTGTTCAGTTAATTGTCATATGCTCACATTTACATAATGTCTTTGAAATAAATTAAAGAGATAAAGGATAAATAAGGGTTGCCAGGCACTGAGGTAACGACAACATGAAACTACACACATGATAAAATTGCATATTATTACACACAGACACACACGCACACATGCATACACTTACCCCACTGAAGTGCTTATAAAACTAATGATATATGAATAAGCTTCAGGAACTGTGTGAACATCAATTTCCTGGTTTTGATCATGCATTGTCATTACACAAGATGTTTCCATGGGAAAAAGTTGGGTGAAGGGTACATGGGACCTGCCTGTGTATATTTTTTACAACTTTGTGAAAATTTATAATTATTTCAAACTAAAGGAGTTAAAACATGATATATAAGACCAAATGTGAAAAAAAACCAAAAAAATGGTAAATTTTTAAAAAATGCCAGTGTAAATATGTCATAAACACATGTGATGTCCACACTTGACATCTGTGTGCATAATGTCAAGTGGATGATGAGAAAAAAGCAAGCAAGTGCAAAGGCTTAAGCAAAAAGAAGAAACTGGGAGGTATCAGTCTACCAGACTTCAAGCTGTACTACAAGGCTATAGTAACTAAAATAGCAAAGAACTGGCACAAGAACAGAAATATAGACCTTTGCAAAAAGCATGAGAATTCAGAGATGAAATCATCTGTATATTTCCATCTAATCTTTGACAAGGCAGAGAAAAATATGCACTGGGGAAGAGAATCTCTTTTCAATAAATATGCTGGAAAAACTGGATAACTACATGCAGAAGGTTGAAACTGGATCCCCACCTCTCACCTCTTACAAAAATCAATTCATTATGGATAACAGACTTAAACCTAAGGCATGAAACCTTAAGAATCCTAGAAGAAAATATAGGGAAGACTCTTTCAGAAGCAGCCTAGGCAAAAAATTTATGAGGAAGACCCCTAAAACAATCACAGCAGCAACAAAAATAAAGAAATGGGACCTGATCAAATTAAAAAGCTTTTGCACAGCCAAAGAAAATATCATTAGAGCAAATAGCCTAAAGAATGGGAGAAAATATTTGCTTTCTACACAGCTGATAAAGGGCTGATAACAAGAATCTATCTGGAACTCAAAAAAATCAACAAGAAAAAATCCAACAACCCCATCAATAAATGGGAAATGGAAATGAACAGAAACTTTTCAAAAGAAGACAGAATAATGGCCAGCAAACATGTAAAAAAATGCTCAAGATCTCTAATCATTAGGAAAATGCAAATCCAAACCACAATGAGATGTCACCTAACCCAAGTGACATTGGCCTTTATCAAAAAATCCCAAAACAACAAATGCTAGTGAGGATGTGGAGAGATAGGAACACTTTTACACTGCTGGTGGAACTGCAAATTAATACAACCTCTGTAGAAAAGAAATCAGAGGTATCTCAAAGAACATGACCAGGAGCCACTCTTAATATATTTATTATTATTTGCCTTAAGATAAAATATATATGAATTAACCAGAACTCTCCAACATATACTCTTTTTAATCATTCTGTTAAATATCCCTTGCCAATATTTTATTCAGAATTCTCTACATCTCTATTTGTAATCTATAATTATTTTATGATTGGTCAAGTTTTTGGTAATAGTCAAATTTTTTTAATCCTGTAATATTTGAGAAAATTTGAATCATTTGCCATGCTCTGGAAAGGTTAAATAAAACATATTATCTAACTCTGAAAGTTTCAAAGACAGTTTTAAACGTTGCAGAGAGTTCCTCAAATAGTATTACCACAAAAGTTCTCGCACTTCTTAGGTCCTCAGAGTTTGACTTTATTTAGAAACAAGGTTGTTGCTGATGTAATTAGTTAACATGAGGTCAATGGCTACATTGGCTCTGCAAGGTGCTGCTTCCTGTTTCCATAGCAACCTGGTAATTGTATCTCCAAGAAAAATGAAGCACACCTCTTGTCAGGATTCTAGGGAGGAGATCTAGAAAGATGAAAATTCTAGATTTGTGATTTAGTGGAGCCCTGCCCTTCTACCTGATGTACCCATTTGACTTGGACTCTTATGAGTCTTAGTTGGAAACCCGAGAACTCCTCATCCTACACCTTGAGCACATAGTAGGACGAATGTGATCCAGAGAGGAAGAAATTTAAGGGTCTGAGAGTTTGTTCCAAGCTATGTTGTGAGTAGCAAGTCTTACAGCAGTGGAGGGACAATGTATTTAGAGAGTGTGAGCGCATGCACATGTTCATAGTGGAGTAGGTTAGGTCCTTATCCCAGGATGAACTAGTGTCGTTACAAGAAGAGAGAGGATGTGACGCAGACACACACAGAGAAGAGAACCCATGTGAAGACTGACAAAGAGGGAGAATGTTAGGTAAGGTTGTTGGAGAAATGGGAGTGAAGTGGCCTCAAGCTAAGAACTGCTTGGGGCTAGCAAAAACTTGAAGAGGAAAGATAGTATTTTCCCCTAGAAGACTGATTTCAGAATTCTGGCCTTCAGAATGTTAGAAAATAAATGTCTGTTGTTTTAGGCATCCAGTTTGAGGTACTTAGTTTTTGTAGCCCCAGGAAAGTAATACACTTGATAATGTCCTTTTAACATCCTCCACAGTATTTTAAATGTTTCTCTTTCTTTTCTATACTTAAGTCAATATTTCTCATTTGTATTTTCTCAGGAAAAGTGTTAATGCCATCAGTATTTTACAATTTATCAGCCAGGTGTTGAAGAGAGGAGTTTCATTTAATCGCCTATTTAAATGCAGTAGTACTTATAACTTACTCTTTCCTGCTTGTGTTTTCCCTTTTAGTTAGCCTGCCAGCTTGGGCCATTCATCTTTTCAGAAAAGCATAAAGGAGATGAACATTTGTACCTATTTTTCAATTCTACTGTTATTCTGTTTTCAAAATATTAGTTTCAGTTTTTATGATTTTTAATGTCATTCTCTTTTTCTATTGCCAGATTCTTGAGTAAAATGCTGAGTTCAGTCTTTTCACTCTCATATGTTAACCTAGCAGCACAAAGTTGTGCATTTTAATTGACCATTCATTAGCAGGGTTTCCTCAAATTAGAGCCAGCACAATTAGGTAAAACCAATCTTCTCCCAGGTGATGTCAAGAGGGCATTTCAGCACACTCTTAGAATAATAACTCTTTCAGGCAACAATGTACCCACTAGCAAGCTCTCAGAAGGAGCCCCATAACTGTGTGATCCTGGCTAGTCTCCCACACTCCCTCTCTTCAACTCTCACAGCAGCAGTACTCTCTTCTGCTTTGGAGTCTTTAAGCCTAATCCTCTTATATTCTTAGTCCCAGGCACGTTGTTCATCACTAGCGACCTTGTATTTCAACCCTACCCATGTCTTCTCTCACCATGCTGTGGACATGACTTTTGCTAAGTATATATTCTATCACTCAAATTCATGAAATGCTATATCTGTGCATTTTGAAATCATAACCAATTAATTTTTAATCTGAACTTCACCCTCTTGCTAAACTGAACTTTTATTCTACCCTTTCCCACCTTCTGAATACCTTTGAAATCCATGGTCACTTATCAACCAAATACTTTGTAACCTTACCCTCTTTTGGGTCCTGATCTGTTACCAATTTGCTGTAACAAATTTGTCTCTTCCCAATGAAGTTAAGGCTTCACTTGTCACTGTATAAAGTGATGGATATTTTCATTCTCATGAGTAGGGTTTTGTCTTCATTCCTTCTTATTGCTACTTTCAGACAATGAGCCCACACACTCCATAAGTACATACAATTTTGAACTTCATTTCATGTACAAATATCACCCATGTAGAAAGTTATTCTTGGACCTTGAAGGTTTTGCTAAGAAAATCAACTCTCAAAAGGTAGGTTAACTGGAGAAAAGGTATGACAATTTATTTAACATGCTCACATGAGAGCTTTTAGAATGAAGGCCCAAAGTAGAGGTGAAATAATCCATTTTTATGCTTAAGTTTATCAGACTATAAACTGTGTAGAAATGTGGTTGGGCAAAAGGGCTATGATATAATGGTCAAAGACTGAGTGAGGAATCTAGCAAGTTCTGTTTCTTCAGATTCTTTTTGTTCTCTCTGTGAAACATTCCTTCCTACCTGATGCAGGGCAGGACCCTTCTGAGGTGAGGGTCTCATGACCCACAGTCAGGCAAGGCAGGTCAGAGAATTTCTCTGAGGCCATCTAACAGTAAGAGTATCCATTGCAAGAGAGTGAGACTCCGTCTAAATAAGTAAATAAATAAGTAAAATCTAACAGAAGAATATTACAGATCTTTCAGCATTAGAGTCAGAAAGAGTAGGTTTTCAATCATGGTGCTGTCACATCTTAAATAATTGCCTTTGGGAAAATTTGTTTGGTTCTCTAAGCTTCTGGGTTTCTTGTTTATTAAAGAGCAACTGACTCATAAATATGTTGTTATTATTGTAGGAAAGAATCCATAAAAATTCTAAACCCCATATTTAGTATACAGACAGTGCCAAATATTTACTTTTATAAAGCATAAGATTTCCTAGCCACCTAAACTCAAGTTTAAGAAAATAGGAGAAAAGATGGAGTGGAGCAAGACAGCCAAATAGAATCCACCAAGGATTGTCTCTCTACTTGAACAACGAATTCAACATCTATTCAACATCACCAAAGCAAGCACTTTCAGAGGAATCAAAATTATATGAGTGATTATACTAACCAGTTTTCCCATTATCAAGGAAAGAGACACCAAAAAGGGCATATAAGACATTCTTTCATTGCTTACACCAACCCCGAATCCCTGGCAGTGATATGCCAGCTCACAGATGGGCAGAGAATCTCTTTGCCAGAGGAAGGAATGTGAAGTAATTCTGGATTTTTGCATTGAAAGTCTGGGCTACACTGCCAGAATGGAATACAACACAGGGTGGTATTTTGTCAGTGCTCACAGTGGAAGCAATTTTCCCAGCATAGCTAAAGGGTAATTGTCCACCCTAAAGCTTGACTTTGTACTAGCCCAACCACCAGTAGAAAAAGAGCAGATTGGAGACTGGACTAAATGGGTAAGGCAGTAGAACCACAAGGGCTGCAGCCCTTAGGGAATTCCTATGGCTGTGCTGGCTCAGAGCCATTGGACTTACCGTGCACATGATCCAGTGAGAGACCAGTAGCTATGGCCAAACCTGGCACTCTGTCAACCCTCCCCCAACTGCAGGCTGCATGGCTCAGTGAGTGTACTCCTCTGCATGAGGAAATAAAGGAAAAGAGCTCAGAAGATTTTGTTTTGCAACTTAGGTAGTAACCCAACCACAATAAAACAAAGTACCAGGTAGACTCTTGATGCCTCTGAGTACAGAAATAGTTCCTGTTTGGCATTTCTGGACCCACTCTCGGCCAGAAAGATATATGCTACCTTGAAGGGAAGCATGCAGTCATTAGAGGATTCACTTCCTCTGACTAAACAGCCCTTAGGCTTTTAACAAACACCACAGATAGCCAGGCAACAGTCACCACTGGCTTTGAGTGAGCATGAGCTGGCTTCAGGTGTGAAATGCCACAGTCCTAGCTGTGGTGGCCATGATGGAGTGCCCACAGCCATCTTCCTCATCTCCAGTAGTCCAGGACAAATAGTGCGGAAGACAGTAAGAAACTTTTTCTGGTAATTCAGGGAATTCTCTTGTTTTTACCCAAGCCCACCAAGGTGGTACCATCAGGAGAATGCAAGAGTCATAGCATTACCCAGTGCTGATATAGTTGCAGTGACCTGAGACTTAGACCCCAGCACTCAATTCCATTTCAGTATCTGGAAAGCCTTCTAAGAATGTTGTGTTCAAACAAGCCTGGACTGTGAAGATTAAAATAAATACCTAACCATTCAATGCCCAGACATCAATGAACATCAACAAATACCAAGAACATCCAGTAAGACATGATCTTATCAAATGAACTAAATAAGGTACCAGTGACCAATCGTGGAGTGATGGAGATACGTGACCTTTCCGACAGCGAATGTAAAATAGCTGTTCTGAAGAAGCTCAATGAACTTAAAGACAATACAGAGAAGGAATTTAAAAGCCTATCAGAGAAATTTAACAAAGGGCTTGAAAAACTTAAAAAAAAAAAATAAAGCAGAAATTCTAGAGCTCGAGTATTCAAATGAAGAACTGAGAACTCCATCAAAGTCCCCCTCAGCAGAGTTGAGCAAACAGAAGAAAGAATTAGTGAGCTTGAAGATGGGCAGTTTGAACATACACAGCATAAGAGAGAAAATAAAAAGAGTAGGTAAGAATGAAGCACACCTACAGAATCTAGAGAACATCCTCCAAAAAGCAAATATAAGAATTTTTGGTTTTAAAGAGGAAGTAGCAAGAGAGATTGGGGTAGAACATGTATTCAAAGAAATAATGAATGAGAACTTTCCAAACCTAAAGAAAGATATCAATATGCAGGTCCAAGATGCTCATACAACATGAAGCAGATTTAACCCAAAGAGGGCTACCTCAAGCCACTTAATAATCAAGCTCCCAAATAGTCATGGATAAAGAAGACATCATAAGAGATGCAACAAAAAACAAAAAAGTAATATAGAAATGAATTCCAATACATCTGGCAATAGATGGAAGACTTATAGGCCAGGAGAGAGGGACATGACAGTCCCAGTCTCAGTGGAAGACTTATAGGCCAGGAGAGAGGGACATGACATATTCAACATGCTGAGGAAAAATATTTTAACCATAGAATATTATATTCTGCAAAAATATCCTTCAGACCTGAAGTCTAAATAAAGACTTTCTCAGACAAAGACTGAGAGATTTAATTAAAACCAGACCTATTGTACAGGAAATGCCAAAAGGAGTTCTTCAACCTGCAAGAAAAGGCCATTAATGAACAGTAAGCAATCTTCTAAAGATATATAACTCATTGATAACAGTAAGGCCACAAATATAGAATATTGCTGTAAGGGTGGTGCATAAATCACTTATATCTTGAGTAGGAAGACTGAAAGACAAACCAATTAAAAATAACAACAACTTTTTGAGATATAGATAGTACAGAAAGATATGGATAGAAATAATAACTTTTTAAAAAATGGAGGAATGGAGTTAAAGGGCCGAATTTCTGTTAAAATTGTGTTTTCTTAGTTATTTGTTTGTAAGCACTGTTGGTTTCTATTTAAAATGGTTGGTATAAAATGCTTCTTGCAAGACTTGTGGTAATATCAAATAAAAAATCCTCAACACATACCAAAAACTGAAACACAAAAATGAAATCACACTACCAGAGAATATTACATTTAACAAAGAAAGAAAGGAACGAATGAAGAAGGAAATGAACACAAACAACAGGAAATCAAATAACAAAATGACAGTATTAAGTCCTTACCTGTCAGTAATAACATTCAATGTGAATGGACTAAATGCTCCAATCAAAAGACATAGAGTGGCTAATTGAAAAAAAACAGTGAACTATAATTTTCTAAAAGGAACACACTAACATATAAAGGCATATATAGACTGAAAATACAGAGATGGAAGAAGATATTCTATGCAAATGGAAACCAAAAATGAGCAGGAATAGCTATAATTCTCTCAGATAAAATAGATTTCAAGATAAGAACTGTAAAAAGCGGCAAATATGGTGAGTATATGCAGAAAATGGGGTCAATTCAGCAAGTGGATATACCAATTCTAAATATATAGGCACCCAACACTGGAGTACCCACATATATAAAACAAATATTATTAAAGCTAGAGAGATAGACACCAATACAATAATCATGGGAGACTTCAGTACTCTACTTTCAGGTTTGCAAAGATCATCCAGACAGAAAACCAATATTGAAACACTGGACTTAATCTTAATTATAGTACAAATGGACCTAATAAATATTATAAAACCTCTCATTCCAATAGATGCAGAATTCAGGCTTTTGTCCTCAGTTCATAGATCATTCTCAAGTGTAGACCCTATGTTAGGCAAGAAAACAACTTCATAAACAGTTAAAAAAATTGAAATCATATCAAGTATCTTCTCTTACCATGATAGAATAAAACTAGACATCAATTACAAGAGGATCATTGCAGTATATACAAACACATGGAAGTCAAACAATATGCTATTGAATGAAATGTGTGTTAATGAACAAATTAGAAAGGGTATGTAAAAATTTAACAAAAATGAAAAATGAAAACACAACATATCAAGACCTATGGAATAAGCAAAAGTAGTATTCAGAGGAAAGTTTATACCAGTAAAAGCCTACATAGAAAAAATAGAATATCTTCAAATGATCAACGTACTGATGCATCTTCTTAAAGGACTAGAAAAACAAGGGCACACTAAGTTCATAACTAGTAGAAAAATAAATAAATTCAATCAGAGAAGAAATACATATTGGAACCAAAAAAATAACACAAAAGTCAAAGAAAAAAAATGGTTTTTTAAAAAGATAAATAAAATAGACATAACCTTAGCCAGACTAACCAAGAAAAAAAGTCTGAATACACAAGTAAATAAAATCAGAGATGAAAAAGGAGATGTTAAAATGACATGGCAGAAATTCAAAGGATCACTACAGTCTACTAGGAGCAACTGTTTGTATGCCAATAAATTGGAAAACCTAGAAGAAATGGGTAAATTCCTAGATACATAGAACATACAAAGATTAAACCAGTAAAATATTAAAAACCTGAATAAACCAATAACCAGTAATGAGATAGAAGGAAGAATAGAAGTCCCTCATCAAAGAAAAACCCAAGACCCAATAGCTTCACTGCTGAATCCTACCAAGCATTCAAGGTAACACTAATAACAATTTTACTTAAACTATTCCAAAAAAAAAATCAAGGAGAAGGGAAACTTTTAATTTCATTCTACAAGGCCTATACCACCGCGATGCCAAAAACAAAGACACAACAAAAAAATAAAACTGTAGGCCAATATCTCTGATGAGCATAGAGGCAACAATTCTAAACAAAATGCTAGCAAATGAAATTCAAGAACATATTAAAAAGACTTTTCATCGTGATTAAATGGGATTCATCTCAGAGATGTAAGGATAGTTCAACATACACAAGTCAATGTGATACATCATATCAACAGAACTAGGCCAAAAACCATATCATCAGTTCCATTGATGCTGACAAAACATTCAATAAAATTCAGCCTCCTTTCATGATAAAAATTCTCAAAAAACCAGTGCATAGCACAAACTACCTCAACACAACAAAAGACATCTATGAAAGATGACAGCTAATTTCATACTGAATAGGGGAAAACTGAAAGTCCTTTTTCTAAGATATAGAACAAGACAAGGATGCCCATGTACACCATTGTAAGTCATCATAGCACTGGAAGACAAGACAAAGACCATCCAAATTGGAAAGGAAGAAGTCCAAATATCTTGTCTGCAGATGACATGATCTTATATCTATAGTAACATAAAGAATCCACTGAAAAACTACTGGAACTATTAAACAAATTCAGTAAATTTGCAGGCTACAAAATCAATACACAAAAATTTCTAGCATTTCTATATACCAACAGTAAATAATCTGAAAAAGAAACCAAGAATGTAATCCACTTTACAATATCTACAAATAAAATACCTCAGAGTACATATAACCAAAGAAGTGAAAAAACTCTGTAATGAAAATTATGAAACATTGATGAAAGAATTTGAAGAGGAAAGACAAAAATGGAAAGATATTCTACGCGCATGGATTGGAAGAATTAATGGTCTTCAAAGGTACATACTATCCAAAGCAATCTACAAATGCAATGCAAGCCCCATTAAAATACCAATGACATTCTACACAGAAATAGAAAATATAATCCTAAAATTTATATGGAACTACAAAAGACCCAGAATAGCCAAAGAAATCCTGAGCTAAATGAGCAAAACTGGAGGAATCACATTACCAGACTTAAAATTTTACTATAGAACTATAGTAACAAAAATGGCATGACACTGTCATAAAAACAGACACATTGACCAAGGGAACAGAATAGGGCCCTGGAAAGAAATCCAGACATCTATACTGAACTTAAAGTTTATATATTGGGGAAAGGAGAGTTTCTTCATTATATCCTGCTGGAATCCTGGCTAACCATATACAGATGAATAAAAGTAGACCCTTATTTCCCACCATATACAAAATTCAAATCAAAATGGCTTAAAGCCTTAAATCTAAGACCTGAAACTATGAAACTCCTAAAAAAGGCTTTTAGAAAATGGTTGAGTATGTTGGTCTAGACAATGAGGATGTTGGTCTAGACAATGACTTCTTCAGTAACACCCACAAGGCACAGGCAACCAAAGCAAAATTGTACAAATGGGATCACATCAAGCTAAAAAAAGCTTCTGCACAGGAAAGATAACAATCAATGAAAGGAAGACACAACCCACAGAATGGGAGAAAATGATCTTGAACTACTCAACTGAAATGGATTAATAAAAATAAATGAGGTGCTCCAACAACTCAATAAAAATAATCAAATAATTTAATTTAAAGCATGGGCATAAGATCTGGATAAACATTTCACAAAAGAAGACATAGAAATGGACAACAGTTATATATGCTGTTGAGGATGTATAGAAAGGGGAACCCTCATACACTGTTGGTGAGAATATAGTCTATGGCCATACCACCTTGAACATACACAAACTCGTCTGATCTCAGAAGCTAAGCAGGGTCAGGCCTGGTTAGGACTTGGCTGGGAGAATGTAAATTAGTGCACCCACTGTGGAAATAAGTAGGGATGTTTCTCAAAAACTTGAATATGGAACTACTGTATGACTCAGCAATCTCACTGATGGAACTTCTGAGACCCTGATAAATCACAGTATGGTAAATTGTGCAAATTGTAAGAAATGGGATGTATGCTGTGTCACAGCAAAATATTGCAGGACTGAAAAATGTAGGTCCTCCATCTTATTGTAAATTTGCAGTTGGCCATTGCAACTTGACTTTCTTATTCCTTACTGGTAAATATTTCATTTGTCTTCTGTTTGAGAACTTAGTTAGGTTATTTGCACGTTCTTCATTTTCTCTGTGTTCACTTAGCAAAGTTTCTACTGTGAGGCACTGTTCTTCATGATGTGAAAGTGAACACAGGGAAAGGAAGGAAATCAGTGCTGGGAGTTGATTCCAAGATCTAGGGCAACAGAGTGATTGTGGAATAGAATTGAGAAAAAGTTACAACACAGAAGAGATATTTATTCTGGGTCTTGAAGGAAAAACAGCAATTGTCTAGGTAGACAAAACAGGAGATATACAGTGCGAACATTAGAAAACAAATACACAGTGCTGTAACTGTATGGTATGTATGAAATATTAGGTCACAGAAAAGTTAGAAACTGGTATCCTCAGAGCATGACTGAAATAGTCCTGGGATGAGAAAGTAGGAGACATGCCTGGAGAGTTTGACAGGACTGTACTTTAAGGATGGCTGCAAATTGGTCACCTGGACACAATTGGACCCACACCTCAGCTCCAACTTTGGCCATTGAAACAAAAAGAGGAAGTCAAATGTAAGAAGCTTCTGAGATGGACTTTTGTCCTGCAGAGAAGGTGGCAACAAAACAAGGGACACAGTCATTTTCTTCCTGTATCAGGTGCTTCCAGATGAGGGCATGAGTTTGGAGCCCTGACAACTGTGTTACGATTAGGAAGAGATCTGTCACTGACACAGCAAATATGACAACATGGAAAGGTAGAAGATGCTTGAGACATTCATGACATCCTTGTGTTGGTATGCACAGCCTCAGGATAGCCAGCCTCTGTATCTCATTTACTAAACAATAGATGTTCTTGTATTGAAAACCACTTAAAATTGACTGCTCCTAGGAGCCAGATTCTTGCCAAGGAAACACAGGCATTTTCTTGTTTATATAATTTTTCTTTTCTTTTTTCATTAGAAACCCTTCTATCGAAGGGTGACTTTCAATGGATTCCAGTGAAGGAGCTGCACTGCTGTATAGGATGTATTCATATAATTTTTCATGCAACGCTTAACTGAAGACAACACAGATAAGGTGAGTGATACCAGAAGAAAGTCTCGTGTTACGCTTAGTCTTAGATCTCAAATTCCACATTGTTCTTTGAGTGTTGTGGCATGAACTATGAATTCATTGGGCCATGCTGGGTTATAGCTTAGATCAAAGGACAAACACGATCTCCTCTCACCTTCTTCATCTCTGTGTACATCATGAACTGACTATTGAAGTTGTTTCTGTGCTCATACCAACCTCTGATATGGTCAAAACAAGTGCTTCCCACCACTGTGGGAAGAAGAGGTAAGTAATTAGGTAAATATGATGTGAGGGTTGATCATGAAGTGATCATGATCAGATCATGAAGTGTGGGAATCTCTAGTAACCAAACAGTAAACAGATGTCTGTGTCTAGTTTTTAGATTTTCCTTGCCATGTGGTTATTGGGGAAGTGTTTAGCTTTGAAAAGGGAACAATTACACAAAATCAAAGACAAATTAGTCTTTAAAATGCAGTTTGTATGAACAGAAAGCAGCCTAATGTGGGTTGAGTAAAGACCAAAAATGGAGAGCAAGCTGGACAAACCATTTCTCTCCTTCCCGCTCCTCTTCCTGTCCCCAAACACACACACAGACATTGCCTCTCTCCATGTGCCACTATAGGGTCCCAGAGGAATCACTGTTGCTCTGATAAGGAAAACCCCCATCTATTACTTGGCACATCAGCCACCTAAGACCCCTGCCCCTCATGGAAGACCCACATCAGCATAATACTAAGCTATTACCTGGCCCATTACCTAATCTATTACCTGGCTCATCAGCATAACACTAATCTATTACCTTAGCAATCTGTGACCTGACCCCTCACACCACCCCAACTTAATAATGGTAGGAAAAATCTGGTAGATGGGGCTCAGAATTTGGTGGTAAGACCCCTCTGAGTCGCTGGTGAATAAACTTTGACTCTTCAACTCTCCCTGCGCCACTAGGTTTGTCCTCAGAACCACCCGCTGTAACACGTGCTGTAACACTTGCTGTAACAGCTCTGCACATTGGATCAGAACCTAAGCTTAGGAGTCCTGTGTGATATTAGCACCTCTGTCTCTGCAGGCCTTGCTCCTTCTCACCCAGCTTTGTTGGGTCATTAGAAAAACAAAAGGGAAGGGAACTCTCAGACAGACACCTCTGGGAGGTGCCACATGCAAATGCAATGACAAAGCAGTAAAGCACTTGTGATCTCAACTGAGCTCCCTTCTCAGCTGAGGTAGAAGAGAAACCTCTGAGTTACTGAAATGCTAATCTGTTTTCACTCTTTTCATGGTACCTGATTTTGTAATCTAGGCAACCTCTTGAGAGTGGATGAGACTAGAGGAATTGGCATGAATGGCAGGACTTGGTCCTTCTAAACAATCCTTCCAACCAGTTGATACATTGATTACTGACTGCTATTCTACTGTATTTTCATCACCCTCTTTTCCTCCCTCCAAATTCATGAAGCTAAAAAACACACAAAAGCACAGCAAACCTATTATTTGAATAATAATGTCAGTAACCTCTCTCTTCCAAAAATTGTTTCATAAATGCCTCAATGGTGTCTGCAGCTTTAAATAGTGGAAACTTGTTTAAATAATGAAAATATGAGCACGTAAAGTCCTTAGGGTTTCTGTATATATATATATATATATATAATCTGCAAAGAAAAAAAAAGGAATTATTGTTTCTGATGCTTTCATTTATTGTGTTTTCTTCAGAATACATTTCAATTGGGTTAAATCCCTTATTTTTAGCTTTCATGATTCCTTAACTGTGTCCTGAACATTCACAGCTTCTCTTTTATATTCATGCTTCCCTTTCTGGGCAATGCTGTTCCAGACACATCTCAGAAGTTCCTTCTTCTCCTCTCCCCCAGGCAAAGAGAGCAACTTCATTCTTTTGCCCCCAAATCAACTGACTCACTAATGTATGTGAAAATGCTTCATAAATTATAAAAATATGTGAGAATAGCAATGATTTACTAAAATGGTTTAAACTCATATTGTAAAATTTATGCTTTGCTTTACTCATCTTTTAAAGTAAAGTTTGCCTAATTTTTATTTCTATATCCTTATTGAGTCAAGCACAAGTGATTGGCACAGAGAAGTTACATTGTAAGTTGTTTTCTTTTTGTTTTGCTTTTAAACTATCAAGAAATGGAGAATTTGTTGTGGTTTTTTGTCTATTTTTTGTCATTTGGGGTTTTTTAGGCTAATCAAGTGAAACAGTGAGAATGCAGAAAGAACACAGGAACCTTTTACTGGTTGTGATCATTTGCAAACATCGTTGCATGCAGACCAGCTTAGAAGATTTGTTTTTTAAAATTGTCTAGCAGAAAAAAAACCAGAATAAATTTATTCCCATTAATAATTAAGCAATACAATCATACTGGAATATAAAAAAAAAAATCATCAATATCTACTCTAAACCACAACTCACAGGCTCAGTCTATGTTTGCACAGAGTATTCTGGGGCTGGGTAAAAATGTAGGCCTGCATCTTATTTTTTAAATGGAACGTACAACTTTAGTTACATCTCTGGGATAACTTCCAAGTTTGGTACAAGGAAGCTTTCGTCCTCTTACAGCATCCCTGGGCACAGCCTGGAGCTAGCCTCTAGTGCTGTGAAATGAGGTGATGGATGCAGGGTGTATCTGCAGGTCTCCTCACCATGAGTGATCAAGCAGTGCAGTGAAGGAGAGTCCTTCCTCCATGGGATATCAACAACTGTTGACATTGCTGGAAAGGAACAAATGGCCCTCCATGTCTTGAAAAAAAGAACTTTCTTTCAGTTCCTTGCTGTCATTCTTTGGGTCTAAGAATAGCTTCTTGTCATTCATCCATGTGATTATGTAAAAATGACACACATATAGGTATTAACAGCATCCCTGAGTTACTTGTGCCATGAATCCGGGTCCTACACCTCCTATAGAGATAATGATACATGTTCTTAAAAGAAGGAAACTGGGAAATAGAGAGTTGTGAGAAAAAAATAGAATATTCTATTTGGATATTTTACGTTTGAGATGTCTATTACACTTACAATAGAAGATATTAAATAGTTCATGTCAGTAAAGAATTGAGAAAAGAGGTCAACTACATATACATTGTATTTTACATAATGTGACTGGATAATATTACCTAGCAATTAAATGCATATAGAAAGAGGAGAAGGAGAGGAAAAATATCTAGAATCATCAGCACTAGGAGGCTGGACAGAGCAGAAATGAGCAAGGAGGAAGGGGCAATGCCTCAGCATGCTATCGTGTCTTAGTGAAAATCTAAGTACTGTTTTCTGAATAGCAACGATGTCTATTTTCTCATAACACAGGGAAGCTCAAGATTAATTTGGAGCAGAACTGGTTAACTCATCATCTCAGAGTTGTCGTCAGGAAGTTACCGTCTCCCTGCTTTTCTACTCTGACAAGCTGACTCTCCTCCATGCCTGAGTCACCACTGCTCTTTCTTCCCCAAGGCCTCTTTGAAGAGTGAAGAGACTTTTCTGAGAGGATCCCCAGTAAACTCATTTTCCTGTGCCATAGGCCAGAAGTTTGTTATAATGCGAGCACCCTAAAAGAAATAAAAATCATAGGAGGCAGCAGCCAGATAACCAGGGCCTTGAAGTCACAATTTAAGTTCAGGTGGTTTCTTCCTTCATTCATTCAACCAAACCACCTGCCAGGCACGGTTGTACACACTCTGAATACAGCAGTGAGCACACCTATATCTCTGCTATGAAAGTGGTATCATCTGGCCAGAAAGATTGAAATAAATGAATACCTAAATACGTATTATATCAGATGCCAATCAGTGCTGTCAATACAGGGAGATGCCTTGTAGGAGACAGTGGCTGAGGTGGGTGAAGGAAAAGATCACAGGAGTCTAAGAATCAGCACCAGGAGGCTGGGCAGGTCTAGGACCAGGCTGAGGCAAGTGCAGAGCCTGAGCTATGAACTTTAAGGAGGCCCTCACTCTCAGGATCTTGCAAGTGCTGATCCCACACTTGCACAAACCTGAGAGTATGGACCTCCTTAAATGTTAAGTCCAGGTGCCTTATTCTTGTCTACCTTGTCTTGCTCTGCCAGAAGACCATTCCCATGAACTTGTTAGATCACATGAGGGACAGGCATAGAGCTAGAGAGAGAGGTAGAGAGCCAAGAGCTGACATTTTCTTTCTTTCTTTCTTTCTTTCTTTCTTTCTTTCTTTCTTTCTTTCTTTCTTTCTTTCTTTCTTTCTTTCTTTCATTTCAGCATATTATGGGGGTACAGATTTTAAGGTTTCAATAAATTCCCTTTCCCTCCCTCCCCCCACAAATCTGAGTTTCCAGCATGACCATCCCCCAGATGGTGCACATCTCACTCATTATGTATGTATATACCCGCCCCCCCTCCCCCCCCACCCAATACCCTATTACTGTAGTACCTATGTGTCCACTTAGGTGCTGCTCAGTTAATACCAGTTTCCTGGTGAATATATGTGGTGCTTGTTTTTCCATTCTTGGGATACTTCACTTAGTAGTATGGGTTCCAGCTCTAACCAGGAAAATATAAGATGTGCTATATCACCGTTGTTTCTTAGAGCTGAATAGTACTCCATGGTATACATATACCACATTTTATTAATCCATTCTTGGATTGATGGGCACTTGGGCTGTTTCCACAGCCTTGCGA
>VSMD01091941.1:0-68988 GCA_008750895.1 Mirza zaza | reverse complement strand
ATGATGATGCCACTGCACTCTACCTGGGGTGAAAGAGCGGGACCCTATCTCAAAAAATAAAATAAAAATACACTACAATAAAATAAAATAAAAAGAAGAATCTAAGTATAGCCTCTAGTTTATATGAAGACATTTATTAAATTCTACTTTTTAATATATATTTCATTAGTAAATTATCTATTTGTATAGTAGCTTCTCTGATCTTTTGGTTTGCTTTTGGATTTTCTCTTTTTCCTATGCTCGTATTCTGCATCAACATGTGTCTATTGTAAGGTACTGTGCTAGGCATTGGGAGAGGCTGGAGGGTGAGTATACAGATGAGTAAATCAGATCCCTTACTTCAATGATCTCAGAATCAAGGTCAGACAAGGAGGGAAGGGGGCAGGGAGAACGGGTATTAAACTATAATACACCATTTTGCCTTCTGCATTCCTTCCCACTTAAGTCACACTTGCTTTTCTATACTGTTTCATTAACTCCATAACTAATTTTTAATGGCTATATATCATTCTGTAGATGTAGAGCAATTTACTTACCAAATCCTGTAAGACATTAGTGCTGTTTTGAAGTCTTCAAAATTATAATGGATGGCCATCTACTATTTCTACATTTAAAGTGCTTTCCATGAGACAGTCTAACAAATGAAAAATGAATGAATGGACGGTTTAAGGCTTATTATGCATATTGTCCAACTGCTTTTCAAAAGCACCGTACTCTAGCACGTGCAATGAATTGTTCACAATATTCCTACCAGCAATGGGTATTCTTTTTAAAAATCTGCTAATTACATACTGTGAAAAAGATCTGTTATTTCTAATTACATCTTTGATTACTTAAAGAGGGTGAACATTTTTTCTATGTAGTATTTATATGTTTTGTGAATTACTGGTTCATATCCTTTACTCCTCTGGCAACGGTATCATGTATCATATTTTGCATAATTTCATGTCACTATTGGCTAGGCTTCCTTTTTTTCTTGTTCTCCCAGTCCACTGTAGTAGGTTTCCTCTGTTGTTGGGTAGGAACATAACATGCTTCCCATAACAGATCGGGTTCATGTGGTATTTTAATGGACATGCTTCATTTTAGGGTTCATGGGCAAGGAACTGGTTGACACGTTACTTCTCCAAATATCAAAACAAGGAGAGTTTACCCTGGATTGCTAACACTTTCATTAGAAGTCCTAGTCTTCCCATGCTAAGAGTTCAAAAAGAAATTTGGGGGAAGTAGATTTCTAAAATTAGCATAGGAATCAACGTTGTTGTAATTTTTGTATGGGTTGGGTGTGGGGGTAGGATATCCAGTTAGCTTTTCATATATATTCCTTTAACTAATAGCATTTCCTATCATCTCTTCTGCTCTCTGTTCCTACTGACTCACTGCTTAAAGTCTCTTTAGGACTCAGTGGGGCAGAGTAGATTCCACTTCAAGCCTTCCCTCACGGGTATGCTGGGTGGGGCTTTCTCCACCCTGCTTCATCAATCAGTGCCATCTGTTTTTCTGTCTTTCAGAACCTGCAAAGTTTCTGCTTTGCTGATTATCACTCCATCTGTTCCCATTCTCAGTATTGTTACAGGTTTACAGATTTCTGTCTGTAAATTATTGTTTCCAGGGAGATGGGAATAAGAGGATATAGACACATGAATTTAGTCTATTGGCTTTCACTATAAACTTGAGTTAAAACCCTGAGCTGACTTGATTTTGAACCCCCAAATATTTCAAATTTAGAAACTATAAAAACCTCAAAGATACCCAATTAGAATTCGCCTGTGTTTTGAAGAATGTTATTATTCAGTAGCAAATTTAAGAACAAATCAGTTTCCTGATATTGATGACCACAGAATCATAAATAAAGACAAAGTTTAAAATTAGGCGATATCTGGCATAAAAAGGAGTGGGGGAGTGAGGCACAAATGGGAGAGATGAGAAAAGAGAGTCAGCAGTCTTCATCGCTCTAGGAGAGCGCTGAAATGAGCTCTTTTCCCTCAAAATGTTTTCTTCATAGCATTAGGACAAGTTGGCTACCACTCAAAATTTATAGGAGAGCATATCGATCAGTTGAGAGCTTGAAAATGAAGTACTGAAACTATTTTTACAAAACAAGAATTTAAAGCCAAGGACTGACTCTCCAGCAACAAAGATTCCCTTTGTGCCAATTAACTATAGCTCTTTTACAGACCACCTGCTGAATTTCTACTTGGTGGAATTGTGGGTGAACAGCCAATACTCTTTAAGGAATAATAGGAAGCAGTTTCGAAAGAAAGTAGGGACAAACTAGTAACCTTTGAAATTCTGACTTGCTATACATGGCACCACACACCTACCCAGTCAGGTTAACCTCTTGGTGTGTACTGTAAGATGCTTACTGTATAAACGTAAGACACTGAAATGTCATTTTTTAAATTAAAAAAGTCCCTCTGGCAATGAATATAACAAATAGATGACCAGAAGTTATGTTTAAGACAACTGAGTATTATCAGTTAAGTTCATCACATACATTTGGAGATTAAAGAGGGAAAGTGCCACTTCTGTGGCCCTATCACCCAGTATTAATATTTTTGGATATTTATCTTCTTCTAGGACTATCTTATACAAAGCTTTCAACCAATCATACGGTTCTAGGAGCTGAGAGGAAAATTCCAAGGGAGGCAGGAAAAGGAAAGGAAAAAAAGGAGATTAGAAAAATCACAATACCTAGATAAGACAACAGCTTTGAGATAAAATAATCTATTTAATGAGTGCTTGTTCTGTGTCACTTTTTGAATTATGTACTTAATTACATCAAGAAACCCTCAAAACAACTTTATTCTATTATCTACCATTTTATTTGTGAGAAAATTGAGCTGTACAGAACTTTAAAAATGTGCCCAAGGTCACAATATGAAGCCAGGGTTTAAAAAAAAAATCCAGATCCTAAGTGTTTACCATCTTAACTTTACTACCACTATGAAAGAAAAGGGTAAGAATGAACTTCAAGGCTTGAGGACTAGACAGAGGCAATTTCTTTTAAACATAAAAAGATAATCTTATAGGTAGCACAGAAAAGCTTCTCAAATCATTTAATAAAGTCAGTGTCATTAGCAATAACCACACCAAACAACGTACATTACAATCTCATTTATAAACACAGAAATTTCAAATTTCACCTAAATTTTACCTCTCAGTAAAGAAATAATCCACTATAGTTTAGTGTGTTATACAGTGGATTCTTGAACAATATGGGGCTCTGGGGTGCCAAACTCCCCCTCCACTATATTCAAAAAAACCCTGTATAACTTTTGACTCCCCCAAACCTTAAAACTAATAGCCTGTTGTTGACCACAAGCCTAACCAATAACATAGTCGACTAACACATATTTTGGAAGCAAGCTATAGAAAAGAAAGTGGGTTTTTGGTGTGCTTTTTTTGGAGACAGGGTCTTGCACTGTCACCCAGGCTGGGGAGAAGTGGTGCAAACAAGCCTCAAACTCCTGGGCTCAAGTGATCCTCCTGCCTCAGCCTCCCAAGTAGCTGGGACTACAGTGTACACCACCATGCCTAGCTAATTAAAAAAAAAATTTTTTTTTGTAGAGACAGGGTATTGCTACGTTTCCCAGGCTTGTCTTTAACTCCTGGCCTCAAGCAATCCTCCTGCCTCCCCAAATGCCAGGATGACAGGCATAAGCCACTGTGCCTGGCCAGAGAAAAGGAAATGTTACTAAGAAAAGTCCTAAGGAAGAGAAAATATATTTCCTATTGATAAGTGGAAGTAGATCCTCACAAAAGTCTTCATCCTTCTCATCTTCACATTGAGTAGCCTGAGGAGGTGGAGGCGGCAGAGGACAGGTCTTGCTGTTTCAGGAGTGGCAAAAGCAGGAGAGATACATGGAGGGAGAGGCAGGAGAGGCAGGCACACTTGGTGTAACTTTATGGAAATACACGGTAATTTCTGTCTCAATTTTTTTTATTTTTATTATTTTATTTTATTTTTTTATTTATTTAGTAGCTGGGACTACAGGCATGCGCCACCATGCCCAGCCAATTTTCTTTATTTTTGGTAGAGATGAGGTCTCGATCTTGCTCAGGCTGGTCTTGAACTCCTGAGCTCAAATGATCCTACCGCCTCAGCCTCCCAGAGTGCTAGGATTACAGGCATGAGCCACTGCGCCTGGCCTCAATTTTTGCTTTTTCATTTCTCTAAAAACATTTCTACTTCTTCCACTGTTTGCTTTAGTTTCAGTGCATATCATAGAAGGGCTGATGCCAAAAGAAGTCAAAAGCAATCTTATGACTACTTTTTGACTACAAATAATTGAAACCCTTCTGCCTGATTATCTAATGTCAACTTGTTTTCTGGCACTGTTTGTTTTACAACTTTTTCCTCATCATCTGGCAATGGTTCAAAAGTATTCAACACCATCCAGTTGTTTTCTGTTAATTTCTCTGGTATGGTGTCTATTAGCTCTTGAATTTCTCCAAGATTCATATTTTGAAACCATTCACCCTCCCCTTGTTTTGCCATATCCACAATCTCTTTCAAAATTTCCTTGACTGGCTCTGTTGTAAATCCTGGGAAGTCATGCACAACAACTGGACACAGTTTTCTCCAGCAGGAAATTTATTGTTTTGGGCTTGATGGTCTCCAGGGTTTTTTCTGTAACAATGATGACACCTTAGTGGTGTAATCCTTCCAGACTTTCATGATGCTCTCTCTATCGGGGTTCTCTTCCATAAAGTTGGCATAGAGTACTGTGTGTAATGATCCTTAAAGGTCTTTATGACCCCGATTTAGAGTCTGAATTAGAGACATTTTGTTTGGGGGCAAGTAGATACCTTTGGTGTTGAACACATGGGATTCTGAGTGGTCAAGGTTACTGTCCAATATAGAAAGAACTTTAAAAGGCAGTTCTTTATTGGCAAGGTACTTCCTGACTTCAGGGACAAAGCATTGGTGGAACAGATCAAGAAAAAGGACTCTCACTGTCCAGGCATTCTTGTTGTACAACCAAAAAACTGTCAATTGGTGTTCATCTTTTCCCTTTAAGGCTTGGGGGTTAGCAGCTTTATAAATAAGGGCAGTCCTGATCATAAACTCAACTGCATTTGTAGATAAGAGTTAGCCTAATCCTTCCTGCCTTAAATCCTGGTGTTCGCTTCTCCTCCCTACTAATAAATGTCCTTTGTGGCCTCCCCCAGCCCCCCAGAATAGTGCAATTTTCTCTGCATTAAAAACCTGTTCATGCAAATATTCTTTCTCCTCAGTGATTTTTTTTTCTGTATACAAGCCATCAATCAATTTCCTTAATGATTTGTTTAATGGCATCTGGGAACTTGTCTGCTGCCACTTGGTCAGCAGAAACTGCTTCTGTTATCTCGACTTTTTAAAGCCAAACCTCTTCCTAAAATCATCAAACCTCCTTTGCTGGCATTAATTTCTCCAGCTTTAGATACTTCATCTTCCTTTTGCTTTAAGTTGCCATATAATGATTTCGTTTTTTCTCAAATCAGATTAGCGTCTATAGGTATGTCTTTCTTACAGCAATTCTATATCCACAAAAAAAGCTGCATTTTCAATATGAGATAAAAAGATATTTCGCAAAAAGCAAAGGTTTTTGTGCCTGCTGGTACAGCTGCAGCAAAGGCTTCATGAATTTCCCTTTTTTAAATTATTTACAATGGTCCTTATGCTGGATTAATTATCTTGAAATGACAAGCAACCAGAGCTGCAGACTTTAATCTCTGGTACATATCAAGCAATTTGGCTTTTTCTTGTAATGTCATGACTTTTCTCTACTTCTTGGAAGCACTTCCAGCATCACTAACAGTACTCAGTACGGGTCCCACGGTGTTATTCAAGGTTTATGGTATTGCACTAAACACTAAATTTCTGGAGAGATGAACTGCTCATGCAGAGATGATTATTGTTACACAGCATTTTAAGCAGGTACAAGACTGGAGCCAATGACAACAGGACGGGGCTACAAAATTATTATAGTAGTACAGTATGTACTGAAGTTAATTTTATGTAGTTTTGATTTAATACTGCATCTTTACATTTGCTTACATTTTCCTTAACCACAAATAGTGCCATGTGTGGTCTTTAAGTGCTTATGTAAGTTTTGATAAGTTTAGCTTTTTATAATAGATTTGTATATATTTTACAGTAGCATATGATAAAACAGACTAATATCTACATATATTTTATGCATTCATGACATACTTAACTTTTTCTTATTTTTTCAGTATCTCTAGGCTATGAAGTATGTTGGCAAGTTTTTTCATATTGTTGCAGATCTCAAAAAAATTTTCAAACATGTCACTGAAAAAAGTCTACATATATGTGAACCTGGGCAGTTCAAACCTGTGCTGTTCAAGGATCAAATGTATTCCAAAAGTGCAATATTAGCTTAATATTAAGAATGCTATAAAATACAATCACATGAATAGGCTCAATGAGAAAACTGATATAATCAATGCAAAAGGGAGAAAAAGGCATTAGATAAAATTCAGTATTTCTTCCTGATAAAAATTTTTCTGAGCTAAACACTAGAGGCTGTCCTTTTGTAAGTGTACATGTGTATATATAAATATGTATTTCCAATAAAATGCTTCACAAATTTGATTATAATTTTTGTACAGGAGCTACACTAAACTTCTCTGTATTTTAAAAATATATATGTCACTAAAGCAAGCACAACTCATTTTTTAAAAATGCAAATTAGAGAGAATATAATAGTGAGAGGTTGCAAGAAGCTCAGAACTCTCTTTTGTGGTTTTTCTTTTTTTTTTTTTGAGACAAGAGAGCAACTTCAAACACCTGGGCTCAAGCGAGCCTTCTGCCTCAGCCTCCTGAGTAGCTGGGACTACAGGCATGTGCCACCATGCCCGGCTAATTTTTTCTATATATTTTTTAGTTGGTCAATTAATTTCTTTCTATTGTTAGTAGAGATGGGGTCTTGTTCTTGCTCAGGCTGGTTTCGAACTCCTGACCTTGAGCGATCCGCCTGCCTCGGCCTCCCAGAGTGCTAGGATTACAGGCGTGAGCCACCACGCCTGGCCTCTTTTGTGGGTTTTAATACTCCTTTTTGTAGTTGCCAATGAACTAAAAGAAAAATTTTGCCCATAATTTTGGGCTTACTACAGCCAACTTATCCAGTGATTCTAAAACACTGACTAATAATATGAGCGTATCACACACATAACCATCAGTGAAAGGAGGCAGCTGCTGTTCAAAGAAACTCCCTCTATATACCTGTTGGCTATATTAAAATTATGCACCATGCAGGTAAGTAAGCTGCATTCTGAGCTAAGAATTAAGTTCTTAGTTATCATTAAGTTAATAACAAACTGTAGGTTGCTTACTATTGTTAATTCTTTTTTTTCACAAAAGGAAAAACTGTATTTGAAAAGTACGAAATCTTAAGTTATACAAAACATAATGCGATGTTACAAACTACAGGGAAAAAAGACTTTGAAATTCCCTGAAAATCATGAAAACATCTTGTAGCACCTACATTTTTCTTCCTAAGATTGAATACTTATAAATCTAAATTTGACATGTGATCTTAAAATTTAAAGTAATAGTAATTTATAGAGTCATAACCCTCAAGTTTCAGTTCACCATCAGATAAATGACTACACCAAAAACAAGGGTTTGTATAAAAGAAAATTAAAAGAAAAATAGAAAGGAAGAATCTCTTACAGATGTTTTTAACCAGGAGTATGACTCAGAATTAGCTTTTAAAAAATGCATTTACGGCTGGGTGCGGTGGCTCACACCTGTAATCCTAGCACTCTGGGAGGCCGAGGCGGGCGGATTGCTCGAGTTCAGGAGTTCAAAACCAGTCTGAGCAAGAGCGAGACCCCGTCTCTACTATAAATAGAAAGAAATTAATTGGCCAACTAATATATATAGAAAAAAAAATTAGCCGGGCATGGTGGCACATGCCTGTAGTCCCAGCTACTTGGGAGGCTGAGGCAGAAGGATTGCTTGAGCCCAGGAGTTTGAGGTTGCTGTGAGCTAGGCTGACGTCACGGCACTCACTCTAGCCTGTGCAACAAAGTGAGACTCTGTCTGCAAAAAAAAAAAAAATACATTTACCCTGGACCCATCCATGAAGATCCTGATTCACTGATCTAAGATGTGGACAGTGTGTATATATTCTGCAAAATGCAACCTAGATACTTCTAATTCACATCTCTGGTTAAGAACCATCACTGTGTATATCTATAAAGTTAAACCATATGATATTGCTATTTCTTTTTTGAGACAGAGTCTCACTCTGTTGCCTAGGCTAGAGTGCAGTGGCATCAGCCTACCTCACAGCAACTTCAAACTCCTGGGCTCAAGTGATCCTCCTGCCTCAGCCTCCCAAGTAGCTGGGATTACAGGCATGCGCCACCATGCCCAGCTAATTTTTTCTATGTATATTTTTAGTTGTCCAATTAATTTCTTTCTATTTTTAGTAGAGACAGAGTCTCGCTCTTGCTCAGGCTGGTCTCGAACTCCTGAGCTCAAATCATCTGCCTGCCTTGGCCTCCCAGAGTGCCAGCTAGGATTACAGGCGTGAGCCACCGTGCCCGGCCAACATATATTTTTTTTAACATACAAAAACAGCAGGCCAGGTGCAGTGGCTCACACCTGTAATCTCAGCACTTTGGGAAGCCAAGGCAGGCGGATCTCTTGAGGCTGGAAGTTCAAGACCAGCCTGGGCAACATAGTGAGATCCCATCTCAAGGAGAAGAGAAGGAAGGGGAGGCAAAAAAAAAAAGAAAAGAAAAAAAAAATGAAAACCCCCTCCAGCAATTTCATGTAGTTTATCTAATAGAAAATGGCTAGGGAATAAAAACTGAACATACTACTCGGTGTGAGGTGATTTACTAAGTTCTTTACACTTGTTGAAAGTACTGATAACGCTAGGCAAGAGGTGGGCAAAAATGTCCCTAGATTTTGTATGGGGAGATGAGAGGAATGGAGAGGCAACTGAGAAAGAAGAGGAGCAGAGTCATGGATGCCATAGTACAAATCATCATGTTTGGGATGAAGAACACTGGGGTTATTGATGGATTGAGGTAGCAACAGAAGACCAGAGAACATTAATTTAAGACAAGCTCCACATTTAGCAATTGCCTGTGTGGTCAAGGAAGGGACAATCCTTAGTCATTTCCAACATGTCTAAGATCAAGAATGTGGTCTGGAATACATGTTATTATTATTCTAAACCACAGAAAGAGAAAAGGAGGGAAAGAATGCCATCTCTCTAAGGGGCTTACTGGGTACAGTCATGGCTCATCGGGAGTGGCCCAGTATCACACAGGCTGGGCAGCAGGCCCGTGCACAAGTAAACATCCAATTTTTTAAAAAGCCAATTATACGTTTATTTTTTTTATTTTATTTTAGCTTATTAAGGGGGTACAAGTGTTAAGGTTACATATATTGCCCATGCTCCCCCTCGCCCCTCAATTATATGTTTAAAATGGAAAACATTAAACACATGTACCTAAATTCAAACTAGTGTTCAGAAGCAAAGTTGTAGGATTTCATTATCACTTAAGGCTTATAGGCTTCAACTAATATAAAGGACAGGTTGATAACCAAAGAGATAATGTTTGGAAGGTCCAAGCTCCACAGAAAGCAGGATTTTCCTGGGGACCTCCTCTAATAAAATATCCTTCAACATCCTACTCTATTTCTTCCAGTTTTATAATGCAATATGATTTTTACAAGTTGCTTTCATTTTTACCTAGAATTTTCACTGTATGATTTTTTTAAGTAAATATGAAACTGAAGAACCACAGAAGGGAATCTTAAAATAATCTAAACCCTTCATTTTTCATGTGAGGAAATAAAGAGCTCAAAAAGAGTTACATCACTTGCAAGAAGTTCCACAGAGAGTTCTGGTGGAGTTAAAACTGTCACTGACCCAGGATGGTATGGGATCCAAGAGATTGATTCTACATATTTACGCCAGTGTAGTCAGACACACGTAAAATCACTGCAGACTCACAAATTACTTTTAAAGCAAACATCCTTCACCCTCATTCTTTCACTCTATCCCCAAATCCAAAGTTCAGCTCCATGGATAGGCTGAACACGTCTGTTTTACTTAGTAACCGGTACCCACTTATGGGCTTCCACATTCACCAATCATATACTGGAAGACTGAGTATAACTAAATGAACCTGAGTTTAACTAACTTCCTGCAGGATTAAGTACAATATACCTACTAATTTCCTGTTATGTCAGGTGTTCAAAAACATAGTCTTGGTTGCCCAGTGACAGGTGCTGTATGATGACAAGGAGACTTGTTACAATAGACTCCCTTTAACAACAAAGCATTCTGGTTGCCAGGTAATTGGCTGCAACTCATAAATTACCTTTTTTTCTTTTCTCAATTCTTGCTGCTGTCATGAATCAGAGGTGGCCTCACAGAGAATCATAAGTCATCCCAAATCAGTGGAACTTGACTCTAAAGGTCTCAAAGGTAGAAAAATAAAATACCAAAGCTCTTAGATGCCATTTCATAAAATTTTAAATTGAGAAACAGCAAGAATGAAGAGATAAGGACTGTATTTGTTTAATGCCAGGAGACTAAATTCTTAGACCTAGATATAGTTGTCACTATGATAAACCCAAGAAACACTCAGAAGCAAGAAAACTGGGAAATTCTTAATTTTGAATTGCTAGTTCCATTTCAGTTGACAGGATGTAACTATATAATGTATTAATACAAAGCATGGGACTAAGTTTAAGATATGAGAATAGGGGTTTTGACCCTAACACTCCAAAAAATTATATAGTAATTAAAATACCAAAGGGATTGATACATAGCCCATTACGTTAATATTGCCTACTTTTTATTTTCACAATAAAAAGTGAAATTTGTTTGGCACAGCTTGTTTAAAATTCTTCAAAACTCTGTATTGGTCAAGGTTCAAATCTAAATTCCTTAATACTGTCTCCCTATATGATCTGCCCCTGCTAGTTTCCTTTTCACTCCTCTCCCCTTAATCCTTACATGCACTGAACCTGATGCAACTTCTACTAATGAAATATTTGCAGACAATTTGGAGAAGTCTAGGTTTAATGATAATAAGCAAAGTAGATTTGTAGGTAGCTGAACAATCATACTAAGGAAGGTTAACAGATCCTGTAGGGAATGGTATGACATAACTTGCAAAAAGAAACAGAAGGTATACTTGAAGTGAGTTTACAATGATCACAATATTTTCCAAATGCTATATTCAGATTTATATACCTTTTTATTATAAATAATAAACTAGAGTTACAGTTCAAAGAAATGATTAATGAATGGGAAAAGAAAAACCTTGGTTATTGAAAGTTTATCTAATCACTATGTTATTCTATTTAAGTTTAGAATTTTATTTATAATAGTTTTACTGAGGTACAACATATGATTAAACTGGACACATTTAAAAGTCTGTCCATCAAAAATAAAGAATTCTAAAAAAAAAAAAAAGTCTGCCTCTGTCCAACTATAATCCCTCCCTCCTCCCACCATCTCCACCCCATACACTGATCTGCTTTTTGTAACTACAGATTAGTTAGCATCTTCTAGAGCTTTGTATAAATGGAACTATGCAAAATGTACTGTGTTCTATCTCGCTTCTTTCACTAAGCATAATTTTGACATTCATCCCTGTTGCTTGCATCAATAGTTCATTTCCATTTCCTTTTACTGATGAGTGGTATTCCATGGTATGGATATACTACAATTTATTTATCCATTCAACTATTGATGAACATTGGTGGTTTAGTTTTCAGCATCTGTTGACAAAGGTGCAAAAGGCAATACAGTAAAGAATGGATAGCCTTTTCAACAATGATGCTAGAACAATTAGATATCTCTATGTAAAAAAAAAAACAAAACTTAGAAATTAACTCAAAGTAGATCATTCCTACATGTAAAACCTAAAACCACAAAACTTCTAGAAGCAAGCATAGGACCAGGCATGTGATCTTGGGTTAGGCAATGATTTCTTAGATATATTACCAAAAGCAAAAACCATAAGAGATCAAATAGATAAACTGGACGACATCACAATTAAAAACTACTCTTTAAAAGACACTTAAAAAAAAAAAAAATAAGCCACAGACTGGAACACAATTTTTAGAATTTAAAACTAAAATTACTGAGGAAAAGACAAAAAAAGGCAGATTTTGGTTCATTAGCAGGATCTGAATATGTACCACTGTCCAAAATGCAATGAACAGTCTGTAAGCTCCCATCAAATAATTCAAACAGAGAAACGAAGGGGGTTGGAGATTGGGCTGATTAAATTTAAATTCCTTTTTATTCCATAAATGCAAATTTTAGTTATTTCTCAGATGACCAGTTTAATGCATAATTGATACATTATTCAATAGTGAAAGAAGCAATTATGTTCTTGATCCATTCAACTCAATCAAAATGTTTTCAATTAAAGCATTTTTACCTAGTAGAGCGATGTAAATAAAAAAGTACACAGAGGTAAAAAAAAGTTTTTTAAAAATCATTTTAACTATTTTTATTTCAAAAAAACGGGGTACAAGTGTTTTTTGTTACATAAACTACATCATGCTGAACTCAGGGCTTTCAGTGTATCCACCACCAGACCAATGTACATTGTACCTGATAGGTAGATTTTTAATCCTCACCTTCCTCCTACTCTCCCCCTTCTTTCAATATACATTACACCACTCTATGATCATATGTATCCCTTGTTTAGTTCCCACTTATAAGTAAGATCATGTGGTATTTGTTTTTCCATTCCTGAGACATTTCACTTAGGATAATGGTCTCCAGTTCCATCCAAGTTGCTGCAAAAGACATTATTTCATTCCTTTTTATGGCTGAGTGGTACTCAACGGTATATACATACCACATTTTCTTTACCCTCTCATCAGTTCATGGGCACTTAAGTTGATTACATATTTTTGCAATTCAGAATTGTACTGCAATAAACATTTGGGTGCAGGCATCTTTTTGATAAAATGAATTTTCCTTTGGGTAAACACACAGTAGTGGGACTGCTGGATTGAATACTAGGTCTACTTTTAGTTCTTCGAGGAATCTCTGTACTATTTTCCATAGAGGTTGTACTAATTTACATTCCCACCAACAGTGTAAAAGTGTTCCCTTTTCACCCGATCTGTGCCAATGTCTATTGTTTTTTGACTTTTTAATAATGGCCATTCTGACAGGGGTAAAGTGGTATCTCTTTGTGGTTTTAATTGCATTTCCCTGATGATTAGAGATGTTGAGCATTTTTCTTATGTTTGTTAGTCATTTGTGTATCTTCTATTGAAATACATCTGTTCATGTCTTTTGCCCACTTTTTGATGAATTATCTGTTTTTTTCTTGCTAATTTGTAGATTCTGGATGTTACCCTTTTGTCGGATGTATAGGTTATGAATATTTTCTTCCATTCTGTGGTTTGTCTATTTACTCTGTAGATTATTTCTTTTGCTGTGCAGAAACTTTTTAGTTTAGTTACGTCCAATTTATTTATTTTTGTTGTTGCTATATTTGCTTTGGGGGTCTTATTCATAAATTCTTTCCCTCCCTAGGCCAATGTCAAGAAGACTGTTTCCTATCTTTTCTTCTAGAATTTTTATGGGTTCAGGTGTTACATTTAAGTCTAATCCATTTTAAGTTTTGTATATGATGAGAGATAGGGATCCAGTTTCATTCTTCTGCATGTGGCTATCCAATTGTCCTGGCACCATTTATTGAATAGGACCTTCCTTTCCCCAGTATATATTGTCTGCTTTGTTGAAAATCAGCTGGTTGTAGATATTTGGTTTTTTTTCTGGGTTCTCTATTCTGTTCCATTGGTCTATCTATGTGTTGGTCTATCTATGTGCTTACCTTTATACCAGTACCATTTTGTTTTGGTTACTATAGCCTCGTAGTATAATTTGGAGTCAGGTAATATGATGTCTCCAGATTTGTTCTTTTTGCTTAGGATTGCTTTGGCTAATTGGGCTCTTTTTTGGTTCCATATGAAGTTTCGGATTGTTTTTCTAGATCTGTGGAAAATTATGTTGGTATGGAACTGTGCTGAATCTGTAAATCACTTTAGGCAGTATAGACATTTTAACAATGTCGATTCTTTGAATCCGTGAGCATAGGATGTTTTTCTACTTGTTTATGTCATATATGATTTTTTTCATTGGTGTTTCATAGTTCTCCTTGTAAAGATCTTTCACATCCTTGGTTAAGTATATTCCTAGGTGTTTTATTTTCTATGCAGCTACTGTAAATGGTATTGGGTCCTTGATTTGACTCTCGGCTTGACTGTTATTAGTATATGAAAATGCTACTGATTTGTGTAATTTTGTAACCTGAGACTTGACTGGATTTATTTGTAAGTTCTGAGTCTTTTGGTGAAGTCTTTAGGGTTTTGTACACATGAGAGCATATCATCAACAAACAGGGATAGTTAGACCTCCTCTTTCCTGATTTGGATGCCCTTTATTTCTTTCTCTTGCCTAATTGCTCTGGCTTTCCAGTACTATGCTGAATAGAAGTGGTGACAGTGGGCATCCATCCTTGTTTTTCTCCCGTTCTTAAGGGAAATACTTTCAATTTTTCCCCATTCAGTATGAGGAAAGTTGTTTAAACAGAACTTCTTCTGTGCAGCGTTCCCTGCTTTCCAATTGCTCTCTAGACCTGATTGGCTAATTCCTTGGTAGTTCTACAGTATTCTGGACATAACTTTGAATACCGCTTCTCACTAAATTAACTACTGGGAGCTTTTCTATAGCAGAGAGCTGTCTTTTTCAGTTCTATAATTCCAGCATCTAGTACAGTATCTGCAAATAACTAGTGTATATACATTTGAAAAAGAAATTACTCTAGAAAATGACTTTGAGGAATAATCAGTACTAGTAAAATTCAGAGATATTCCCCCCAGGAGGAATAGGAACCCTACTTAAGAATCCCTGCTTGAAAGAATGGTCAGGAAGGGAGAACCAGCAAGGCAGACAAGTCAGACTGCTCCTGCATCTTATAATGCTATGTTATATTACCTGGAAGTACAATGTACTATGCATTATGAATAAATTAAACACAGGTCTAAGAAGCTAAGTTAGCTGTTACAAGACTAATGTTCAAAAAAGCTCCTGAAAAAAATAAAATGGAATTGTCAGACATAATTCTGCTGTGTTGAGTTGAAACTTCATGCAGTTTTTTCTGTTGTTTTTTTGAGACAGAGTCTCACTCTGTCACCCTGGGTAGAGTGCAGTGGCATCAGCCTAGCTCACAGCAACCTCAAACTCCTGGGCTCAAGTGATCCTCCTGCCTCAGCCTCCCAAGTAGCTGGGACTACAGGCATGTGCCATGACAACCGGCTAATTTTTCTATTTTTTTGTAGAGAACAGGGTCTCGCTCTTGCTCAGACTGGTCACGAATTCCTGAGCTCAAGCAACCCTCCCATCTCGGCCTTCCAGAGTGCTAGAATTACAGGCATGAGCCACCGTCCCCAGCCCATGCAGTTTCCTTAATAAATTAATACAATCATATCATTGTTACATAAGACTTTACTACAAAGAAGTTTAGTCTACTCCTAGGATAGTCCTTTACTAAAATCATGATAGAAAGTAGCAAATTTCCGTAAAACTTCTCTTGCTTTTTACCTTATTATAAGGTTTAGGAGTTAGAAGGACATTAGAATTGCTATATTCTTATATCCAGCCCAAGAGTTTTATGTAACATATGTTTATAGTGACTGAACTATTTTTGCAAATTAACTAAGGATGTCCCCCTTGAGAACCCAATAAAAACTGATGGACTCTCAACCCAGCAGCCCTATTATGGTCCTATTTAAAAACTAATACAAATGATATAAAGCATATACCTACCGTTAGTGCTTTTGCTGAACTTGTATGGGAATTACAAGAATTGGTATTTGGAGGGAAAATGGCTGCTGTGGTTTGAATGTTTATCTCCTCCAAAACTCATGTTGAAATTTAATTGCCATTGTAATGGTATTTTTTCCCTTTGTTTTGTAGAGATGGTGTCTCATCTTGCTCAGGCTGGTCTTGAACTCCTGGACTCAAGCAACCCTCCTGCCTTGGCCTCCAAAAGTGCTAGGATTACCCGCATTAGCCACTGCACCCAGCCCGCCATTGTAACAATATTAAGAGGTGAGACCTTTAATAGGTGATTAGGCTAGGAGGGCTCTACCTTCATGGGTGGGATTAATACCGTCATAAAAGGTTAATTTCTCCCCCTCTGGCTTTCTTGCCCTCTCTTGCTCTTCTGCTATGTCAAGATGCAACATTCCTCCTCTCTGAAGGACACAGCAACAAGGCACCCGCCATCTTGGAACCAGAGACTGAACCTGCTGGCACCTTGATCTTGTTCGTCTCAGCCTCTAGAACTATGAGAAAGAAATTTTTATTCTTTATAAATGACCCAGTCTGTGGTATTTTGTTACAGCAGCACAAAATGGACTAAGACAATGGCTATTGGGATTATGACCCCTTCCAAAAAACCCACCTTAAAAAAAGTACCCAGGCTGCAAATCATTTTGCTCCAAATTCAAGGTTCAGAGTTTGACCAAAACCAGAAGATATTTGAATACCTTGTTCAAAATGTTCAAAAGTTTTCTCTCCAACTTATACTTCATCCTAGCTTTTCTTTAATTACTATAAATCTAGAGTTGACAAACTCTTTGCAATAAATATTTTAGGTTTCTCTGTAGGACCTACTTGCTTCGCCACCACAGTTTGAAAGCAGCCATAGACAATAACTAAATGAATCAGTGTGGTTGTGTTCTAATAAAACTTTATTTTGAAACAGGCAGTAGACTAAATTTGCTATAAATAAAATCGATCAAGATCCTAGTAAAAATGATGCCTCCATTCATGCAGGAGATCCCATTCCCTCTAGCCAACTCAACAGACATTGCTCCAGAAAATCTCCCCCTTTTCAATGCATCAATTTCTCTCTCTCCCTACTGGATCTAAATTTGTTTTTTCTCCTATCTTAGAAGATAAAACAAAAACTCTCAATCTTACCTCTGTTTCTCAAACCCACTGTCTCTGACTTTGCTCCTCTATCCTCTCCCAAGCCTATTCTTATCAGGCTTTAGTTAAGGTCACCTCCACACTGCTAAATCCAATGGCCAATTTTCAATCTTCACTATACATCACTTATTAGTAGCGACTGACCTATATGATTATTCCTTCCTTATTAAAACAGACCGATTTCTACGATACCACAATCACCTGGTTCTTCACAAATCTCTATAGGTGTTCCTTTTCCGTCCACCTCCTTCCAAATATTGGTGGATCTCATGATTTAGCTTAGATCTCTTTTTCCTTTCTACACTTATTCCCTTCATGATCACACTTAGTGTTTTAAGCTGTTTGTGCTATTATAATAAAATATCTGAGACTGGGAAATTTATAAAGAATATAAATTTATTCCTCACAGTTGTGGAAGCTGGAAATCCAAATCAAGGTGCCAGCAGATTCTGTGTCTGATGAGGGCTGCTCTCTGCTTCAAGATGACACCTTGTTGCTGCATCCTCCAGAGGGGACAAACACTCTGGTCCTCGTGTGGTGGAAAGGACAAAAAGGAAAAAGGGGACAAATGCTGCGTCCTCACATGCAACAGCAGAAAAGCATAAAGGGGCCCAGCCAGTTTTCACAAGCCCTTTAATAAAGTCACTAATCCCATTAACGAGGGCTCTGCCCTCATGGCTTAAACACTTCCTAAAGCGACCATTTTTTATTACTGTTGTATTGGGGATTAAGTTTCAACATGAATTTTGGAGGAGATACATTCAAACCACTGCACTCAGCATACCATCTATATGGGGAATGACACCCAAATTTATACCTCCAGATTTCATTTCTCCCTGAACACTAGATTCATATTCAGCTGCTTTTAACACCTAAAACTAGTTGTCTAATAGGCACCTTTAACTTAACTGTCTAAACTCTAAATTGTCCAAAATTCAACTCTTATTCACCTACCCAAACTACCCTCTCTCTTAGCCATCCCTCTATCAGTAAATGGCAATCCCGTTCCTCAAGTTTCTCAGGCCAAAACCCTTGCAGTCATTCTTAACTTTCTTTCCCGGCCCACATCTGAACTGCCGGTAAATTCTGTCAGCTCTACTCTCAAAATATAGCCACTCCTAAGATGGCTTTCCGTATCACTGAGAATCACTGAGAATAAAAGCCTTATAACGGTCCTAAATTATTCTGCCATTCTGCCATTCCTTCTCCTGGAAAATAAAGACATGGCTCATTCCCTCATGTCCTTTAGGAATCCCCTCTCTAGAATGTAAGATCCATGAGGACAGGGATTTTGTCTAGTAAATTTACTGTTATACTGCCATTATCCTGGACAGTGCCTGAGTACACATTATAGAAAAAGAGGACTAGAATATGAATTAATAGACCTAGGTTCTACTACTTACCTCTAAAGATTTTGGTTTTCTGCCACTTACAAACTTCTAAAGACCATCCATGGTTTTCAGATCTATAAGATAAGAGAACTAAACCCAGAGCCCCAACCTCTTTAAAATCTAAAAAATTTCAATATTTTGTAAATGACTTCAAAGGCTTACATGATAACAGCTTCCATAAAGATGTGTTGATAGGGAAGTATAAGTCTGACTTCCTAAAAAGAATTGTCATCCTGTATAGAAGTGTAATACCAACTGACAAGTTGGTGAAACAAAGTAAAACACCTATTTAAGGGCTTAAAATGTCCAAGACTTTATGCTAGATACTTTAAAAAGTCATTTCTCAGTCATTAACAATAATCCAGGAAAGTAGGTAGAAATTTTCATTCTTTCTTTCTGTATATATTTTTATAATTGCCCCCACCCAAGTTATATAATATTCCCATAGTCCGTTTGGGCTGCTATAACAAAATACTATAGAGTGGGTGGTTTACAAGCAACAGAAATATATTCCTTACAGTTCTGGAGGCTGGGAAGTCCAAGGTGCTGGCAGATCTGGTGTCTACTGAAGCCCCACTTCCTCCTAGCTGGCTGTCTTCTCACTGTAACTTCACATGGTGAAAGGGGCAAGGGACCTCTCTAGGGCCTTTTTTATAACAGCACCAATCCCATTCATGAGACTTCTACCTTCATGACCTAATTGCCTCCTAAAGGCCCCAACGCCTAATACCACTACCTTGAGCTCTAGGATTTCAACATATGAATTTTGGTGAGATATAAACAGTCCATTGCAAACATGTCTAAGGTTACACAGCTAATAAATGTCTACTACACTGGAATTCACATACAGGGCTATGAAACTCCAAATTTACATTATTTCCAATGTACCATAATACCTGATGCTAACAGGAATACTCAGTTATATTTCTGAATATAAACTTAGGATATTCCTGCTAATTTTTAAAGGAAAGGAAGCTAAAATTTATAAATGAATGCCTGTCTTTTAATATTTTATAGTTTTTATCAAAATGGTCTGTAAGATGGACATCAGACAGATGAAAAAAATAGGACACAAGACAACACAAGTGATTATGTATCTTGCCCCAAAATTCAATATCAATGGTCAGCTGAGTGAAGATGTGAATAGATCACATCTGTTTCCAACTGCTACGCTTGTATGTACTTGGATATTCACAGACAACTCAAACTCAAAATAATTAAAATAACCTGTTCTTTCTCCTACATTTCCTATTTCAATGAATGGTTTGCTCAGGCTCAGGTACCTACAACAGAAACTTTGGCATTACTTTTTTTTTTTTTTGAGACAGGTTCTTGCTCTGTCTCCGGGGCTGGAGTACACTGGCCTCATCATAGCTCACTACCTCAAACTCCTGGGATCAAGCAATCCTCTTGCCTCAGCCTTCCAAGTAGCTGGGACTATAGGCGTGTGCCACCACACCCAGCTAATTTTTCGTAGAGATAGGCCCTTACTCTTGCTCAGGCTGGTCTTAAACTCCTGGCCTCAAGCAATCCTCCTGTGTTAGCCTCCCAAAGTGCTAGGATTACAGGTGTGCGCCACCGTACCCCATTGGAGCTACTCTTGATGCCCCCTCCCTAACTCTTCATGTGCAGTCAATCCCAAATCATATATATTCCACATACTTAGTTTTTCAAATCTACCTGCTTTTCTCAATCACCTTGACTCAATTCAGGACACCATCATATCAGCCTGAGTTATTCCCAGAGTCATGTAAATTATCCCAGGAGGATCTGCTTTCAAGACAGCTCACTCATGTGACTGTTGGCAGGAGATCTCAATTCCTCACCACGTGGGCCTCTCCACTGGGCTGCTATTCAATAGAATGTCCTTATAACATGACAGCTGGCTTCCTTCAAACTAAGTGATCCAAGAGAGCAGAAGCCACAATGGCTTTTATGGCCTAGCCTTGGAAATCACACAATGTCATTTCACAAATATCCTTTGGATTCCATAGGGCAGCCTTATTCACTGTGAGAGGAACCATACAACACTGTGAACACAAAGAGGCAAATTATCTTTTGGAGGATGGTTACTACAAAGAACTTTACGTAGAAAACCATAAGCCATTGCTGAGGAAACTTAACGAAGACCTAAATCATGTTTATGGACTGGAACACTCATTATTGTAAAAATGTCAATCCTCCCCAAATCTATAGATTCAATGCAATCCCAATAAAAACTCCAGTAGGGTTTTTCTGTGGAAATTGATAAGTTGATTTTAAAATTTGCATATAAACACTAAAAGCAAGAACATTTAAGACAATCTTGAAGAACACATCAGAGTCAGCAAGGATTGGCAAACTAGGCTGCCTGTTTTTATAAATAAAGTGTTTATGGGACATAGGCACCCCTATTTGTTTTTGTATTGTCTGTGGCTGCTTTCCAGTTACAGTAGCTGAACTGAGTAGTTGCAAGAGAGATCCCATGGCCTGCAAAGCCTAAAACATTTACTATTTGGCCCTTTAAGAAAATGTTTGCCAACCCCTGCTCTATTGAGTAGCAAGATTTGGTATAAATCTACAGTAACTGAGGCAGTGGACAGACCAGGAGTTGGCAATCTTTGTCTACTGTAAATGTAAATGTGTAAAATGTGCCCCCTTTGAAAGATAATATTACCTGAAAACCAACTTGAAAATTGACTGTTAACTTGTTTACAATCTACAGTTTCACTGGATTTTGAATACATTTCTTAGAAATATAAAACAAACAAAAGAGGAGCACATCTGATGAGTTTTTAAGAACTGACTGACCTCAGGGAAAATGGAATTCCATAAGCCAAATTTCATTAAAGATCTGGACTTAATTGTTGAATGAAATTCAAAACTGAGGATTATTGGCCGGGCGCGGTGGCTCAAGCCTGTAATCCTAGCTCTCTGGGAGGCCGAGGTGGGCGGATAGTTTGAGCTCAGGAGTTCGAGACCAGCCTGAGCAAGAGCGAGACCCCATCTCTACTATAAATAGAAAGAAATTAATTGGCCAACTAATATATATAGAAAAAATTAGCCGGGCATGGTGGCACATGCCTGTAGTCCCAGCTACTTGGGAGGCTGAGGCAGCAGGATTGCTTGAGCCCAGGAGTTTGAGGTTGCTGTGAGCGAGGCTGACGCCATGGCACTCACTCTAGCCTGGGCAATAAAGTGAGACTCTGTCTCAAAAAAAAACAAAAAACAAAAAAAACTGAGGATTATTAAGGAAACCCAGCCAAAAAACATAATTCTCCCATTTTCATCTATGTATCTTTATGCGGCATCTATTTCAACTATGATAGCCATTAAAATACATAATAGACTGAATCTAAAACCAGGCCTTTGAATCACCATATCACGAAGAATTAATCTCTACTAGAATGAAGGCTCCGCATAAGCAGGGATTTTCGTGTATTTTATGCTCTCCAGTATTTCCAGCATCTGGAAGAGGGCCTAGTTATTTGTTGTATGAATGAACCAAGATTTTCAAAAGTTACAATAAAGCACATTCAACTACACTGCTCTCACTATACAATGTTTAGCGCCAACACAGTATTTTTATACTATTAAAAATAAAATTTTCCTGTTGTCTTTCAGTAAAAAACAAAACAACAACAAAGTTCTATAAAAATGAAATAAAGAAATTTCTTCTAAAAGAAAAAAATAAAATTTTAAAATTTACAATAGCTTATCTAACCTCTCATTTTCTAATTTATATTTTACAGTTTATAATGGACATGATATAACTGTAGTGCAGTACATGGGTATGACTGAAAAGTAAATATACACATGGGACATTTTAGAGTTCTGTAGTGGCAGCATCCATGACCAAAAAGAAATTATTGCTCTGTAGCAGAGATACACTAAGTGAACTACTTTATGACTAAGAGAAAACAAATTTGAGAGTACACAGAAACTTTTACAGAGGAATGTACAGTAATTTTATGTCCATTCAATCTAATTAAAAAGTGGACTTGTTGTCTTTTTAATATTTCATTCTTCTAGTAACTGATTTTTGTTGTATATTACAAAAGTATCAGTCTGCCACATATTGAAAAGATGGTCCTTCACCAGAGATAATTTCAGGAGCACTACAGTAGAGCAGTCAAAAAAAAGTCAGTTTAAAGGCAAATCTTATCTAACACTCCTTAGATTTTTTCAATGGCTCCTCAATGATCCAAGAAAAGGTGCTTGAGGATCTGCCTATAACCCTCCCACCCCTCTACTTGCAAGCTCTTTTCCCTCCCCATGCCCTTATACCTTAGGAATATGCTACTCTTGCTCTGAACTCATTGGATGAATTTCACTTCCCAATTTTGAACACTCAATGTCCAAGTCAGGCCGGGCGCGGTGGCTCACGCCTGTAATCCTAGCACTCTGGGAGGCCGAGGCGGGCGGATTGCTCAAGGTCAGGAGTTCAAAACCAGCCTGAGCGAAACCCCGTCTCTACTATAAAAATAGAAAGAAATTAATTGGCCAACTAATATATATATATAAAAAAAATTAGCCGGGCATAGTGGCGCATGCCTGTAGTCCCAGCTACTCGGGAGGCTGAGGCAGGAGGATCGCTTGAGCCCAGGAGTCTGAGGTTGCTGTGAGCTAGGCTGACGCCATGGCACTCACTCTAGCCTGGGCAACAAAGCAAGACTCTGTCTCAAAAAAAAAAAAAAAAAAATGTCCAAGTCAATCTGATGCATCTCCTTTATCAAACTCCTACTCATCCTTCTTGAGGTCACTTCTGGAAAGCTTTCTCTATTCCTCACTCCTAGGTTAAGTGCCTGTTCCTCTTATGTGTCTAGTACAGTGCCTGGCACACAGTGGGCGTCTATTCATTCAAGAAACCCTTTATTAAACAAGACCTATACCATACTGTTTCCTCCAAAAGGTTCCATGCTTCTATTCAAAACTTTACACTCTACTGACAATAAATGGACTTCTTACAGCTTCAAATATTAAAGAATAAACTATAATTTCTAAAGAAAAAAGCCCTCAATTACTATTATTCTTCCCTTTCTCATTTTATTTATGAAGCCACAATTGCCAATGCATCCCAGTTTAAGAATGAAGAAAACACACATTAGTAACAACCTGCATCTCAAAATTACTTTCATATAATTGCCATAAAAAGGAATGTTCTTTCTGAACACTCCTACACTGTGACACAGAATATACAAAATACATGTATTGACTAATGTAACAAAAATAAGCTACAAAAGGGAACCTGTTGTTTCTCCTTGTTCAAGCATTTTAATGTAAGTGATATTTCATACTGACATTAAATCATTTAAAAAATGAGTATTCAGTTCTGAACCCAAATAATGTTACAATTATAATAGCAATATTTTAAACCAAAGAGCACTTCATACTGTTAAGGTCTAGGAAAAGTCATCAAAAACTCTGGTTGCATCATATCTCTTATCCACTGATATAGAGAAATGGGAAAACGCAGTTTATAAGCAGAATTTGAGTTTCCTACATTTTGCACAAATCTGGCAAGTGATAACATGTATTTTAAACTGTACAACAAAACTGTTTTTAGCATGAAGTTACTAAAATTTGACTAAAAGCATAGATAAGCTTCCTATTTTATAGTCTCAATGGTAGTGATGCTCTGACAATGATTATTCCTGGGTTCTAAATAAAAAACAACACCATAAATATTCTGGATTATACATTTTAACTAATTTTTTTTGTTGAACAACATGTGTATCAAAGATTTAAAGATATAATAAAATTAGATACACTTTAAATCCATAAGAATAAAGGGCTACTCTTTTTTGATTACTGATGGCAAACAGCAACCAAATGAACGGCTGGGGTTTGGAGAAAAAGGTGATGAAGGATAAAAATTAAAGTATTTCCAGAATAATACAATCTTATTAATTTATTTCCAAATCAGTCTTGAATTGTTACCTAGATAATTCTATAAGTACTAGAATTAAAATATGTTTCATTTTGGCTAATAATAGCAGTCTTTAAATACTTAACAACTGATAGCAGGGGAAGTAGATCAGGATATGCTCTGACACAAAGGGAAGCCAAGCTGGGATAAAGCATGGGAAAACACTGGTAATTCACCAAGGTTATAAGAAATGATAAATCCTAACTGTACAGACTGCCTCTCAAAATAAGCACTGGTGAGTATGAATACCTACTACTATATACCAAGTGCCTTTTTATACTTAACTCTTAACAAACACATATTAAAAATATAATCATGGGAATTTCCCAACAAGACCATAATCAACAGAAACACACACTTTGGCCACCAGAAGCAGCACTCAAGTAGAATAGGGCTTTTTGTATTCAACAAAGATTTTGAGTTCATATTTCATCTTAGAATTCCTCAATTTAACTGAATAATTTTTTTTTTTTTTTTTTTGAGACAGAGTCTCACTTTGTTGCCTGGGCTAGAGTGCTGTGGCATCAGCCTAGCTCATAGCAACCTCAAACTCCTGGGCTCAAGCAATCCCTCTGCCTCAGCCTCCCAAGTAGCTGGGACTACAGACATGCGCCACCATGCCTGGCTAATTTTTTCTCTATATCTTTAGTTGGCCAATTAATTTCTTTCTATTTTTAGTAGAGATGGGGTCTCGCTCTTGCTCAGGCTGTTTCGAACTCATGACCTTGAGCAATCCTCTTGCCTCGGCCTCCCAGAGTGCTAGGATTACAGGCGTGAGCCACCGCGCTGGGCCTAAAAATTTCTTAATGCCCCAGAATCATATGACTGACTACAGTCCTGTTCTCAGAGGCTATTATTAATTTGGATTCAATAGGCCTAGAACATGGAACTCTGAATTCTCTTATCAGCATTTTATAGTCTTTCTGCCTCTTCCTTTCACAGTGTCCCTCACTATCACTAGCGCCTATGTGCCCACCTTCAGCAGCATCCACTGACCCCTAAAAATTGTTCAGAAGCAAACTACTAGGGTTAAGATTAGGTATAAAGTAAGAGTAAGTAGGTTCTGCATGATGGCCTAATTATTCTCTTGAGCATCAGATGTATAAGAAGAGCCTTTAGTGCCAAGACCTTCGCATTTTTCTTTGGATGCTCAAAAGCATTATTGTTTTGTTTTAACTTTACTTCCTAATCTTAATGGTGCCATCTTAAGTTTCCTCATCTTCTATTTCACAGGGTTGTGTTTGGATGATTAAATGGAAATAATGAATTTGAAATCACTTGGGTCAGGGGCAGGCCACAGAAAGAAATCTACACATTTTAATAATTTTCTACTCTCTCTTCAAGGGTATTTCACATTTAAGCTGTAAAATTTGGGCTCCAAGTAAGTGAATGTTACTGAACTATTTTTAGAAGCTTGTCATCAGGATGGTTAGAAATTAACTTAAAGAAATACAGGGGCCAGGCGTGGTGGTTCATGCTTGTAATCCTAGCACTCTGGAGGGCCGAGGCGGGAGGATTGCTTGAGCTCAGGAGTTCGAGACTAGCCTGACCAAGAGCGAGACCCCGTTTCTACTAAAAAAATAGAAAGAAATTAGCTAGACGACTAAAAACAACAACAACAAAAATATATATATATAAATTAGCTGGGCATGGTGGCGCATGCCTGGAGTCCCAGCTACTTGGGAGGCTGAGGCAGGAGGATGGCTTGAGCCCAGGAGTTTAAGGTTCCTGTGAGCTAGGGTGATGTCATGGCACTCTAGCCCAGGCAACAGAGTGAGAGACTGTCTCAAAAAACAAAAAGAAATAAAGACTGTGTGGTCTATACAAGCTTGGGAAGCCAGCAGGGGACCTTTCTGACTGCCAGCTCTAATTATTTGAAGAAAAGTTTATGCAAAGTGACTACTGTCAATTCTGTCAACAGGCAGGGCGGTGGCTCATGCCTGTAATCCTAGCACTTTGGGAGGCCAAGGCAGGCGGATTGCTTGAGGTCAGGAGTTCAAACCCAGCCTGAGCAAGAGTGAGACCCCCGTCTCTACTAAAAATAGAAAGAAATTAATTGGACAACTAATATATATAGAAAAATTAGCCAGGCATGTTGGCGTATGCCTGTAGTCACAGCTACTCGGGAGACTGAGGCAAAGAACAAAGAAAAGTCACAAGCCAATAGGCTTCAGTTCAAAACAAGAACAGATTTTTAAATTTAAAAATCCAAACATGAAACAGATTTCCACTATATCACTAACAGAGTTTAAGAATAGCTAGTGGCTAGATAGTTTTTAGGGGATTTTTATCAAGGATGTGAAGGAAATCAGAATGTCACCCCAAAAATATGACACTCTGACATAAAAATTATTTTGAGCTGAAGGCAACTGAGACTTAACAAACTAGAAAAGCTCTATCCTCCCCCTTATCTGCCTAAAGACAGGATATAAATTCTCCTTTACTGGAGACTACTCTAGATGCATATCAGCCCAGAGGAATTGGCAAACAAATCCTCTCTGGTTTCCTCTGTATATTTACCTTCCCACAGTTTCCGGTACTTGGAAGGCTAAAAACCCTTCCCTTTGTCCTGTCATTTATCCACAAACTGATGGTATATAAACCAGAGTTCTAAACCACTGCTCTGAGTTACTTTTCAGTGAGGTTTCTCTCACATGTTGTGCTGTGCATGTTAATAAAACGTACGGGTTTGTCTACTGTTAAACTTGTCTTTTGTTACAGAGGTCTATCCCAACCAAGAACTAAAATAGGAAGAGGTGACCTTTAGCTTCCTCTACAGGTAGAAGAATATACTAGATGCCCTTTTAAGGTCTGTTCCAAATCTGACAGAGGATACATTTTATATGGGCAATAGAAGACCAAAAGTTTTCATTTTTGCATTTAATTTTCACATTGAAAATAAATTCTGAAGAGTACTATATGGAAGAAATGCAAAATCCATACAGTATCCACAGTTACCTGTACAACTACAAGAGCGAATACCACTTATAAGGGTGTAGATAAAAAGACCTTCAGGTGATAAAAATTATTTCCTTTTAGGAGCAGGAAAATACAACAGCTACATCAACAGCACCGTCACCATACACATCATCCACCCAATATCATAAAAAGGAACTGGAAACTATCCTTACTTTTTAAAAAAATCACTTCAAAAATAAATCATATAACATATGGACACTGACAGAGCTTAAGAATCCAAATATATGGATGCGGAGGGGAAGCAAACCAATTATAAAAAATTGATTTCAGCAATCTGTAGGAATGTAGAAACTCCAAGACAGTTGGATATAACCCCTACTCAGAGAGCTAAAGAAAAGTATTAATACATAAAACAACATCTATGAGAAGGGGGAAAGGTCCAGCCACTATTACCAAGTTTTTATTGTTGTTAATGTAGGTCTTCTCACCTCCTTGGGAGGTGGGAAGAGGTATGTAGAATGTTTTAGCTTAAACCAAGTACCACATGTGTTTGCTTAGATGAAAAATGAGTGCCATTAGTAAAGCCTGATTTAGAGTTAAAATTAGTGAGATAACAAACATGATTTTTTTCAAATATTCCAAATATTAACCAAAAATACTCATTACTTTTGGTTTAATCTCATAAAAGTAGGCAAAAATGATACAACATTCCTAAAAAAGCAGATATATGAACTGTCTGGCCAGCACCCGTTCCTCTACAGGGAACCACCCTCTTCTCACTCTACTACAACAGGACTAAATCTGGATGTTCTCTCTCCCTCAGAAGCAAGGTAAGAGACCCAAGCTGGGCAGAGTACTCCATTCCTTGCTGCTGAGCTAAGAAGAACTGAAACTGGAGATGAAGGTATCCATCTTACTGACCACATGAAAAGAGTCTACCAGTAAAATGAAAAAGGAAGCAGAAGAAGGGAGAGAAAAATTACAAAATTCTGGTTTGCTAAACTGGATTTGTGGCTCTTACAATTTGAAAGAGTCCTAATACCCATAGTACTGATTATTTGCCTCTCAGGGATCAAAGGGGAAGAGTGTCTCACTGCTTACTTGCAGAATGAAGACAAAGCTGACTATTCTAGTTTTTAATCATTGACTCTGCTTCAATACTGGACATGAGGAATAATTAAGAACAAAAGGTTTAGCTTTTATTCCAACCCTCCAAAAAAGCCCTATGGCAAATTAGAAAGGATTAAGCAAGGCTCATGGTTAACATCATTACAAAAAAACCCCAGCACTCTCTGGGAGAAAATATTTGCCAATCACATATATCTGATGAAAGATTTGTATCCAGAATACACAAAGAACTCTTCAACTCTAAATTTTTTTTTTTTTTGAGACAGAGTCCCACTCTATTGCCCAGGCTAGAGTGCTGTGGTGTGAGCCTAGCTCACAGCAACCTCAAACTCCTGGGCTCAAGCGATCTTACTGCCTCAGCCTCCCGAGTAGCTGGGACTACAAGCATGTGCCACTATGCCTGGCTAATTTTTTCTATATATTTTCCAATTAATTTCTTTCTATTTTTAGTAGAGACGGGGTCTCGCTTTTGCTCATGCTGGTCTCGAACTCCTGAGCTCAAACAATCCTCCCACCTCAGCCTTCCAAAGTGCTAGGATTATAGGTGTGAGCCACCATGCCTGGCCAAACTCTTCAACTCTATATCGAGAAGACAACCAAATTTAAAAAGAAATGAGAAAAAGATTTGATTAGACATGTTACCAAAGATATATGAATGGCTAATAAACACAAGAAAAGATGCTGATTGAACATTAGTCATTAGGGTAATGTAAATTAAAACCACAATGAGATACCATTTCATACCCACCAGAATGGTATAATATAAAACAACAAAAAGACTACAGCAGGTCTTCAAATAACACTGTTTTGTTATCAGTTTTGTTTTAACATTGATAAAGAAAAAACATGAATCCTGGCATGGGGCACTGTCTGTGTGGTTTGCACGTTCCCCCATATCTACATGGGTTTTCTCTGGGTCCTCCGGTTTCCTCCCATATTCCAAAGATAAACACGTTAGGTTCACTGCCATATCTAAGTCATTTACATCAATTAAGCTATGGTAAAAATTGGTTTCGCTTACAGTCGCACTTTCTAAGAACCTATCCACGATGTTAAGTGAGGACTTATTAACTGTTGGTAAAGGTGCAGAGGAACAGGAACCCTCAAACATTGCTGGCGGAAATGCAAAATAATACGAGGCCACTTTGGAAAACAGTTTGGCAGTTTTTTAAAAAAGTTAAACACAAATGCACCATACAACCCAACAATTATACTCCTAGGAATATATCCATAAGAAATTAAACCATTATGTCCACACAAAGACAAGTACATGAATATTCATAGCAAAATTATTCATAATAACCAAAAAGTGGAAATAATCCAAAAGTCAATCAACTGATGAACGGATAAGCAAAATGTGGCATTATCTATAGAATGGAATATTACTCAGCAACAAAAAGGAAAGAACTACTGACACATGCTACAACATGAATGAACCAGAAAAACATTATGCTAAGTAAAAGATGCCAGACACAAAAAAACCCATATTGTATGATTCTATTTATACATACTGTCCGGAAAGGGAAACTCTACGGAGACAGAATGTAAGCTAATGCTTGCCTGGTGTTGGAGGTGGAGAGTAGGGATTAACTATAAATGTGCATAAGGGATCATCTTATCAAGGTTTTAAAACTATGGATTAAAGTGTTTTAAAACTAGATTATGGTGATGGTTACTTAACTCAGTAAAGTTCCTAAAAATCACTGTAAACCTCAAACAGGTGAATTTTATATGTAAATTTCATCTCAAAAAAGTTCAACAGGAAAAATAACTAAGTGACTAAAGAAGATATAAGTAAGTAGAAACTATCAACCTTCATTGGATCCTAGATGAGAGTATAAAATAGCTATTAAAGACATTAGGAGACAACTAGAAAACCTGAATTCAGACTAGATATTAGATGATATTATGGAATACTTAATAATTTTCTTAGGCTTTCCTTTTGGGGATAATGAAAATATCCCAGAATTACATAGTGTTGATGGTTGCACAACTCTATATTAAAAACCACTAAATTGCACACTTTTTATAAAGGGTGAATTTTATGGTGTATGAATTATCTCAATAAACCTGTTATTATAAAGACGACTCAGGTCCCCACTGCTATAAATAAATAAGCAAAGGACATAAAAAGACAATTCATAAAATAAGAAATATAAATGACCAATGAATGTACAAAAAAAAAAATCAAACAGTTGTAATCTGATAAATATAAACTTTAACAAAAAAAACAAAACAAAACAAAAAAATGAACTGGACCAAAGCAAAAAAAGAGATAAGCAGAGCAAATGATCCAGTTTTATTTTATTTTTAAATTGTATTTATTTATTTATTTTTGAGACAGAGTCTCCCTCTGTTGCCTGGGCTAGAGTGCTGTGGCATCAGCCTAGCTCACAGCAACCTCAAATTCCTGGGCTCAAGGGATCCTCTTGCCTCAGCCTCCTGAGTAGCTGGGACTACAGGCATGCGCCACCGTGCCCAGCTAATTATATATAGTGCTAGGATTACAGGCATGAGTCACCACGCCCGGCCTAGTTTTATTTTATTCTTAAGGACTAAGAAAGCTACTGAAAACAAGCAGCAGCAAATAGGAATAAATGAAGCAACAGGCATACAGAATTAGTTGTAGTGTGTAGGCACGGGAAATAGGGAGACCTTGGAGATTAATAGGGTAGAGAGAAAGTTACCAATTATCCAAGCATTAAGTGACTAGGGCTGGTGTCCCAGAAACCTAAGACCTCAGGGGATGAGGATTTTCTGTCACAGACTAAATGTCTTAGGCAAAAAGATGACGGGAGACAGATTTCCCTCAGACTAAAAAGGTAAGGGGAGAGGAAGTAGGACAAAAAAAAAAAAAGAGAGAGACAACGAGAGAGAACAGAAAAGATCACCCTCCTGCTCAAGTCTGCCATCAAGGTAGCTGCATGTACCATAGTGCAAGATCTGAGGATTTTAAGGCAGAGAATTCCGAAACCTTGTCCTTCCAAGTCTGAATTTCATGCCAGTGAGCCAGTAAGACCCAGAGAGAAAAAGACTACAGAGGTCACAGGAAAAGTGGGGATGGACCACGAGTATTCACCTGATGAATAGAGAGCTCCTCAACCTAGGGACAAGAGATTATTATTAAACACCCCACCTACCAGCACTCCTGGAACAGCAAAGATGGACAACAGGACATGGATGGAGAGTTGTAGGAAGTTCTAGGGAGAAGCTACTTTGCATGTGGGACAAGAAATTAATAAATACCCTATCAGTCAGTATTCCTGAAACATTAGCATGACAGAGGTAGACAACAGAATATGGACATGAGGAAACATTAGCATGACAGAGGTAGACAACAGAATATGGACTGAGAGTTCACACATGAACACAGATAATCTTGAAATTATAAGCATCTACAGAAAATATGCTATTTGAATTTCTGGATGAATTAGATTGCAGTATAATGAAAACTCCCCAGAACTTTGGGAGACTGAGCACTGATGTATGTTCATCATGGCCATGTGGATGGAATGTGTGCAGGATGCCAGGCCAACACCTGATTTCACACCAATACATCATTCCAGCCAGAGGACTGGGTGCACATAAATAAAATCCATAGAAAGAAGTGCCTCAAAGCCAGAACTCCTAGGCCCTACAAACTTGTATAGAACCACCACACACCTATGTACTCTAGGCCACCCCCATGGATAAACTTATCTAATTACAAATTTGCCTTGCCACACGTATAACCTAGAGACCCAAGAACCCAAAGGACCCAAGACACCACATTATCAATACAAAGTGAGCCTTATTTATCTGCAAAGCATAGAAACCACTTAAGACCTAAGACTTAAGACCTAAGTCTAAACCACTTAAGACTGTGAAAACCAAGAAGGGAACCTCTAGATTTTCATAGACTTTTGACAGCGTTGGCCTAGAAAGGAAAAGGAGGTCTCCCTGTGGCATCCATAACTGGCTGGATGAAGAACACAGTAAAATCCAGAAGAAATGTGCACAGAAGCAGGAAGAAAATTCAGGACTGGTTGTATGAATTGGGAAACTACAGAGTAGTCCTTACCCTGCTCATCAGCATATTCTGCTACCACCCACTAGGAAAATCTCTCATCACATCTGTCTCCATTAAGTAAGTATCTCTTAAAGAGTGAAAGACTGCATGCAACCCTTAAAAGAATATATTAATACACAGCTAAATTAATATTTAGGTACAAATGCATGCATTTGTATATCCGCAGTGAAGATGATACAATAAAGCATTCAGTATCTCTATTAAAGACACTATTACACTGTTATTTAACATTGCTCTGGAGATATTAGTCAATGCAATTCAATAAGATAAATAGTTAAAGGCATAAACATTGGAAAAGAAGGGGGAAAAACTATTTACAGATGACATGATAGTATATCTGGAAACTAAGATAATGATAAAAGTAACTTAATAAGAATTTGGCAAGGTAGCAGGAAAATATACAGAAATCAACATATTCATATACAGGAATAATCAGTTATAAGACATAATTGAAAAGAAAAATATTTATGATGGCAACAAAACAAGATAAAATATTTAGGAATAAGCTTAACAGGAAATGTTCGAAAGCTACATGAAGAAAACTATAATCCAGTCCTCAAAGACACAAAAGCAGACTTAAGAAAATGAAAAGACATTGCTTATTCTAGGTTAAGATGTCTCAATATCATCAAGATGTCAGTTCTCCATAAGTTAAATCATAAGTTTAATGTGATCCCAATAAAAATAGCAATGAGATTTTTAACAAAGTTAGACAAATTGATGCTAAAGTTCATATGGAAAAATAAAATATACAAGAAGAGCAAGGATGTGGGGGGAGGGGGGGAAAGGGCATTTATTGAAACCTTAAAATCTGTACCCCCGTAATATGCCAAAATAAAAAAAATTAAAAATTAAAAAAAAAAAAAAAGAAGAGCAAGGAAAACACTGAAGAGGAGGCGGTATATTGGGGGATTAGCCCTAGCAGATATTGAAAGATACTACAAAGCCTCTATGATTAAAATGGTGTGGTACTGGTGCATGAATGGTCAGACAACCCAACTGAATAAAATATACCTAAGTACATACAGAAATGTAGTATATGACAAAAGGGCAAAGATTTTTTTTTTAAATAAATGCTACTGGGACAACTGGATAGTCACTTGGAAAAGGATAAAATTAGATCCACTCCTCACACTATATACAGAAGTATACTCGAAATGGAAATAAATGTGAAAAATAAAACTATAAAGAGTAGAAGAAGAAAAGCATGTGTAAATTCCTCTATAACCTGATGATAAGGAAAGGCTTTCTAAATACAACTAAAACTGCAGATACAATAAATTTAATGTATTTGACTATGCAAAAACAAACTCTTGCATGGCAAAAAACTCCACAAGCAATGTGGAGTTGCAAAAATATTTGCAACATATGTTAAATGGCTAATATTCTTAAATACAAAGATCTTTTAAAAGCTGAAGGGGAAAAAAAGACCAAAAATCACATAGAAAGTGGGTAAATAATATAAATAATAAAAAGAAATGCTAAAATGGCCCTTAAACATATGAGAACACATTGAATTCACTTGTAATAAGAGAAATACAAATGAAAACTATGCAGAGATACCATTTCTTTCTCATTAGATTGGCAGAAATTCAAAAGCTAATAAAACACTCTGCTGGTGAGGCTGCGGGAAAACAAGCACTCTACTCTCATACACTGCTGCTGGTGGGAATGCAAAATAGTACAACTCCATAGGGACAGGAATTTGGCACTATCTTAACAAATCTATACATACATTTATCCTGAAGATATACCTCCAACAATATAAAGATATATGTACACAAAGTTTTTCACTGTAGCATCATTTGGAATTGCAAAATACTGGAAATTACTTTAATGTCCAAGTAGGACATTAGTTGAAAAAACCATGAAAAAACCATTAGTTGAAAAAACATATAATAGAGTACTATGCTGTTAGGAATGAAAGTTATTTAGGGCCAGGAGTGGTGGCTCACACCTGTAATCCTAGCACTCTGAGAGGCTGAGGCGGGAGGATTGCTTGAGCTTAGGAGTTCGAGACCAGCTTGAGCAAGAGCGAGAGCCCGTCTCTACTATAAATAGAAAGAAATTAGCCAAACAACTAAAAATAGAAAAAAAATTATCCAGGCACAGTGGCATGTGTCTGTAGTTCCAGCTACCTGGGAGGCTGAGGCAAGGAGGATCGCTAGAGCCCAGGAGTTTGAGGTTGCTGTGAGCTAGGCTTACGCCACAGCACTCTAGCCCAGGCAACAGAGTGAGACTGTCTCGGAAAAAAAAAAAAAGTTGTTTAGTTTAGTTTATGTATATTATCTTTTCAAATAGCTGCTGAGTTGTTAGGAGATAAACATTTATTGAGTTGTTTGGACCTATTTAATAAAACTGTGGAAGTGTTTCCTTTCACCTAGGGACACTGAAAAAATTACTGATATAATAAGGGTGTCATGAATTGAGAAAGTTTGGGAACTTCTGATAAAGCTCTTTTTATAAAAGCCTCTTAGAGAGAGAAAGAAAGAGAGAGATAGAATGAGAATGTGTTTGTATAGTTGTTAGGTTACTGTGGACTATGGTCAAGAAAATTTACAATAGGTTAACGTAAGCACATTCTCCATAGTGTAGTAAGTACTGGAACAGATGTTATGACAGCACATAAGAGAAGCAACTAACAGAGTCTTGAAGATTTTTTTTTGAAGGATGGGGTCCAGACAAAGAACCTAATTGAGGAGAACCTAATTTTTGAGTTCTGAAGGACCAGTAGGAATACATTAGATTGTAGAAAGGAGGAACAGCTAGAATTCCAGGAAGAGGAAACGGAGTAAGTAAACATTAGCATTCCAGAAGGTCTGTACTGTTAGAAATAAATATCATGGAAAAAGAGAGATGAGGCTAGAGTTAGGTAAGGAGTACATCCTAAGGTTTTATATATGACATTAAGGATAAAAGGAGTTTGAATTTTATTAATGGGCAAAGAGGAGCCACAAGAGGATTTTAAGCAGGGGAGTATCACAACTATTCTAAGAGTGGGAAAAAGATTACAGGGGGTCCAACCACAGACAAGGCTGCTGCAATAATCCAGAATAGATCTACACAGGGCAGCTGAATTAAAGCATCTGTAGTCACTCAGTGTGGCAACCTCTACTTTTAATGGATTACTATGCTATCTACTCAACTGCATAAGAAAACAGAGATGCTGTGGCTTAGATGAACACAATCATAATCTTTGTGGAAACTGGGAATCTTTGTGGTAACTAAAGATCTTTGTCCTACCTTTACAATGCACCTGGGAATAGAAGTCATTTCACAATCTCATTGTTTTATTGTCCAAAATAACATTGTCAAACCCTGATATTTAGTTTCAAAAGTGAATTCCACAACGAAATTGGATCCCAGACTTTAAGGAGATTATGTGTGTCAAGTGTTATGTCTAATGAATCTAATAGGAGACTCTAGCATTAGAAGCCTTTAAAAACAGTATTATAATATTTCATGGAAGCTTGTCTTTTTGGCTTGTACAGACTACCCTCTTGACTTTGAGGAAAGAAGTCTTCGCCTTCATGTATAAGTAAATCAAATATGCAAATTCTCTTCTAAAATTTACTCCCATGTATTTTAAAACCTCAGAGCTTTAACTTCCTTTTGTCTATATGGTAACCACATACTTAAAGGTAGTAAGAAAGGTGTCTGAGAGCTAAAGAAAAACAAAGAATCACTATTACTTACCAGGGCCAGAAAACGAGCTTTTTTTAACTTTAAGTTATTTCATATATATATATATATATATATATATATATTACAGAATATTGGAATATATCCTTTTCTTAAAACTAAGAGATGAATATATCCTTCAAATTAAGCCTATTTATGAGTTTTACAAAGTGCAAAGGCTTGGGAGGAGCAAAAAGAATTCTACTAGCACTGAACGGCAATTAGACTCAAGAGTTCTGCCACCTTTAAGCCTCCATACTAAACCCAAAGAGAAAATGATATACAATCTTGAATGATAAAAACAGACCCAGCATATTTCTGCTGCTTTTATCATTTTTCCTACTGTCCTCCATATAACCTCTTCCCTATTTCCATTAGTGAAAGAAAGAACTAAAAAACAACACTATTTCAAGGAAAGGTCACTACGAATAGGCTGATGGTACTCCTCTCAAATAGGATGGTTCAGGTACTTCAGAAATAAAATGCACTAATTGAACACAAGAATTGAGTTCCTAATCCTCTACCAACACCTGTCAAAACAATGGCCAACCATTTTTCCATCATGGCACACACAGAAAGTGGTAACACTATACTTGGGCACACCGTACATAATAAAAAGAATGGTTGCTGCTTCAAGCCATCTGGCCAGGGTCACTGGAAACCCCAGGCCACACTTGATGGCCAAGAGCGCTGAAACCTTTTCTGAAGCTCCAGCTCATAGCTCAATCAGAATCAGCTCAATCAGAATCGCCTTTTCCTCAGCCTTTAAGGATTAACTGCCAATACTCAATGCTCTCAAAAATCATTACTTCCAAATCCTGGCTTCTACTACACACTATCTAGGTGCCTAGCTTCTAGCAAATAACTTCATTTATTCTTAATAAAGTATGGGAAAACTACCTATCTTACAGAGGTACTGCGGAGATTAGAAACAATGTAAGTAAAGCTCTTATCACAGTGCTTGGCAGGCAATCAATATATGAGAACCGTTATTACCAAGAGGGTTGCTGAATTAAAGACGGGAAATGTAACCTCTGTATAGTGGTAATGTCACTAAGATAAGAAATTGCAGGCTTCCCTCTCCTTAGTTTCTAAGAATTAAAACACTTTATAAAACAATGAAAATCATAAACTGTCTCACTTCTTCAAAATCATCTTTTCCCTCATTAACATTCACAGCCTCTTATTCTGGTATTTTCAAAGTGTCCTTGCTACTCATTTACTAAAGTATACAAGTGCATATTACACTGATATGCATATACACACAATTGATATGTACAGAATTGATACTGTACATTTATTTACGTTCTGCTGAAGCTGAGCTTGGAAAACCAGTGCAGGATTACCATCAGATACTTTGAGAGGAAAGAGGATATCAGCATTTTTTTCTTACTTGAACCTCCCTAAAGTGAAAATAATCCAACCATCTATAGGCAAAAATCTTCCCCCACAAATGGTAGACAAGATTCCTTTCTATAATTTGCCCCTTTGTACTACATTTATTGTGCAGTCAAACCTCTCTGCTAATGATAATCTGTATTTGCAAGCCGCTCCCCAGTGCTAACATCACTGCCTCAGCTCCACCTCAGATCATCAGGCATTAGAGGAATGTGCCACACAGATCCCTCGCATGCACAGTTTACAGTAGGGTTCGCACTCTTATGAGACTCTAATGCCACAGCAGATCTGACAGGATGCAGAACTTATGCGGTGATGGGAGAGATGGGGAGTGGCTGTAAAAACAGATGAAGCTTTGCTGGCTGGCCTGCTGTTCACCTCCTGCTGAGCAGCCTGGTTTCTAATAGGCCACAGATCAGGACCATACTGGTCCTAGGCCTGAGGGTTGTGGACTGTAGCACTAGAGAACAGCATCTGGATTTTAGGAAAGAAATGTGAATATGGCTATTGGTAAATCATGCCAAGGTCATATCAGGATGTCAGAGGATTTCATGTATCCATAAGAATGAGCCACTAATAGCAATTCTGGGATGCACCATGTTTTCCAAACAGTGGTAACTCCTAATTCCCTCTTTTTGATTAAGATAAGGTATGTTTATCAACCCCTCAAATAAACTTACTGCCTATCACCAGGAAATCTCTTCTTGCTAATCCTGAATTTGCTCAAGTAGTACACATTTAACACTGGAATGCAAGTTATTATAATGCCCCATCACAAAACCCCAGATATAATTGTAATCTTTCAGAGGAGGATAGTGTTTTGGGAGGCAAAGAATTCTTCTTGTTCTCTGATTCTGCTAAAGAATGGAAAGACAGGCCGGTCGCGGTGGCTCACGCCTGTAATCCTAGCACTCTGGGAGGCCGAGGCGGGCAGATTGTTGGAGGTCGGGAGTTCGAAACCAGCCTGAGCGAGACCCTGTCTCTACCAAAAATAGAAAGAAATTAATTGACCAACTAAAATATATATATACAAAAAAAATTAGCCGGGTATGGCGGCGCGTGCCTGTAGTCCCAGCTCCTGGGGAGGCTGAGGCAGTAGGATCGCTGAGCCCAGGAGTTTGAGGTTGCTGTGAGCCAGGCTAATGCCACAGCACTCACTCTAGCCTGGGCAACAAAGTGAGACTCTGTCTCAAAAAAAAAAAAAAAAAAAAAGAATGGAAAGACAAAGCAAAGTCTACATGCCAAGAACCTGAAACAAGAAACAAAAACAAACACCTTAGCCCAACAAAATAAGTGGCTCCTAAAGAATGACTGTGAGATCACCTACACATTCATTTATTCAGTGAAGAAATGTGTGTAAGTAACTTCTATGTTCTAGGCACACTGCACAGAAACTGTGATCAGTAAGACATGATTCCTGTTCTGTAGAAATTAAAGGTCTAAAAACAACATTTTTGAGACAGAGTCTCACTCTCTTGCCCAGGCTAGAATGCCATGGCTTCAGCCTAGCTCACGGCAACCTCAAACTCCTGGGCTCAAGTGATCCTCCTGCCTCAGCCTCCCAAGTTGCTGGGACTACAGGCACGCACCACCATGCCCGGCTAATTTTTTCTATATATTTTTAGTTGGCCAATTAATTTCTTTCTATTTTTAGTAGAGATGGGGTCTCGCTCTTGCTCAGGCTGGTCTCGAACTCCTAAGCTCAAGCAATCCTCCCACTTCGGCCTCCCAGACTGCCAAGATTACAAGCGTGAGCCACCATGCCCGGCCTAAAAACAACATTTTAAGATAATATTTTATAATAATATTGTATTACTTTAATACGAGTCATTTTATAATACTGTATTAATGCAGACAGAAAAACATAAGCTAATAAGACACACAAATGCATTAATAAACATAAGCTAGAAGGCATGCCTTTCTACTGTGAAAGTTTACTGATGAAATTTGTTATCCCAATTTTTGCAACGTGATTAAAGTTGAAATTTATTTTCAGGAAAATAATTAACTTATGATACATGTTTTATAAAGGTTGTGCCCCCACGCAAACCAAACACAATTTGTAAATTAGGCGCTTTTCAGCTTGACACGTAGGGCGTGGCACTGAAGTTCTCATGCTACCTCAATGACACTTGGATGAGCTCTCACAAGTCTGGACATTCAGGTTTCCAAGCAAAGACCAACTTAACTCCCTAATAATCCCTAAATCCCGAAACAACACTGCCACCCCTGTGCGCCGTCACTCTCGCCTACTTACACATATATATACACAAGCTAAAGCATACACATCACATCTTCCACTTCTGGAAAATTTTCAGGAACGAACCACGGAGGAAACACGCCCTCACCAAAAATATCTACATTCTCTTCCTTGTTTTAGAGGCTGAATTGCCCGAATACGGGCTAAACCTGTGCGAGAGCCCAAGGCCAGCTATTCAGTTCCGTGCGGAGCCTCTAAAGACTTCAGTCTGAAAAAGCCATTCCTTTATCTGGCGCACACACACACACACACACACACACACACAACCCTGGCAGAGATGCTTAAAAAGCAACTGCTCCAGTACAGGAAAAGAGTGGAAAGGGAAGGAGGAGAAAAGGGCGGAGTGAGGCGCGGGGACTGCGGCGGCGGCGGGTCCCCCCAGGTCGCGGGAACCGCCCGGGCGGGGACTTCGGAGAGGCAGGCCGGAGGTGCTAGGTGACCTTCTGACGAGGCCAACTCGGAGGGGCTGCGGGGCGCGGGAGACCTCGCAGCAGCCGCCGCTATCGCGGGCGCACTCGCCCGCACAGCGGCGAACGCGGCACCCTGGATTCCAGTCCGGGCTCATCCCGCAGCAGCTCGTCCCGGAGAAGAATTCGGGACGTGCAATCTCGGCAACCCGCCCCAGTGCCTGGGCCTCAGCCCACTTTCGCCGGGACACACCCCCGCCGCCACCCGGCGGCCCCAGCCCCTCCGCGGGAGGCTGGGCGGGCAGGGCTCACCTGCACCGCGAGCCGGTCCGCCGCCCCGAGGGCTCCGGAAGCCGCGGCTGCGCTGGCTCCGGCCGGAGTGTGTTCAGCTCTTGTCGCCTGGGAGTTGCCGCACCGGGAGCGGCAGAAGCAGGAGTCCGACGGGCGGCGGTGGATCCCGGGCGGCTGGAGAAGGAGGAGGAGGAGGAGGACTCCGGCGCTCCGCTTTGGGGAGTTCCACCCTCCTCCTGGCCGCTCTGCAGCAGCAGCCACTGATCACTTCCGGGGCTCTGGGATGAGGGGCGGGGCCGGCGGGGAGCGACTTCCTGTCCGCGGGCTGAGAGGAGGGTGATCTGGGGCCCGGCCGGAGAACAATGGCTTGATGGGCGAGGACTGGCCGGCCTCCGCCCTCGTGTGCTGAGGGCGGTCTGCGCTGCTTCTCGTGAGGCCCCACCCGCGGCCCTCTGAGCGCCGCGAGGTGAAGTCACCTCCCGAGGGCCCGGGAGTGGCCGCGGGCCTCGCGGAGGTTCCCGGATCTCAGCGTCGACGCCGCGATGTCCTTGTCTTTCTTGTGGGGACCAGGAGGGGGTTCTCAGGGGAAGGAGGGGCGAGCGGAGGCCGCCATCTTGCTTCTAGGGGGGCAGCTCCTTCTCCATGGGCGTTTTAGGGTTGGGGCCGCTCAGTTCCATGGCCGGAGTTTTTCAGAGAGGAGCTGGCGACGTGGCTTGTCGCGGGTCGAATCCTAGGAGGTGGGTCCGTCGCCTGTCCTGGCTGGAGGGTCTCGGTGCTGTCCCGGGCCTCATATCTGACTGCTGACTCCTGGAGAACTCACCTCCGCGGATGGTCTTCGAGTCTTTTCTGAGGGGGCTAGGACCCCACTGCGACACTACAGGTCTGATGTCTGTGTGGTGCTGAGATCATCCTGCGGCCGCATGGCACCGTGATTTGGTGGCTTGTTAGGAGTAGTTTCACTAAATCGGTTTCTTTATTTAAATCCTTCCACAGGTTCCAAATAGGTCGTTAGTCCGTTAGCAGCCACAGATTCTTCTCTCATTTATTTATTCTCTCCCCGACCCATTTGAGTACCAACTACGTGCCTGGCATGACCCACTCAGGAAATGCCCAGTCTAGTGAGCAGACAGACATGAAAGCATATAATTGTGATTGAAAGTATGGTATACCGAGGTATACAGAGGAAAGAATGGATGACTTTACTAACGCTGGAGTTTTAAAGATACAAGTAGGCATTTTCCAGCACAAAAATAGGGGTGGGATGGTAAATCCGGATCCAGACAGAAAGGACAATGCAGCACAGGGATAAATAATGTGTGTTGAAAAGACTGAGTAATTACAGGTCTTAAAGTTCAAGCCTACGTTGCTGAAAAGATGAGGCTGGAGAAGAAAACTGCCAAATCATGAAATCTCTTCCATTCCCTGGTGAGGCAATGTGTAGAGGAATGGCCCTGGACAGACAGACAACTTAAGCTATTTTTCTGTTAGTGGAGAACATTACTTGGACGGAGGAGCAGGGCAAGGAGAGAGCTTGTGGACAAGAGGCATCGCAGAAGTCAGGGAGAGAAAGGATAAGGATCCTGTGTGAGTGGCAGTGAGCATCCAAAGGAAATGGATTCCTAACATATTCAGGAGGCCAGATCTACTGGCAATTGGTTGCTGAGGGCAGCTGCTGGGTAAGGGAATAGAAGTGGCAATGTGGATGCCTTGTTTTGCTTTGAGGGAGGCACAGAATAAAGGTGTATTTTACCAAATGAAATAAGGAAGGGTTGGGATGAGTTGAGGGAGGGAGAACTCATTTTTGCAAAAAATGAATTCAGTTTTTTGGACCTGGTGAGTTTGAAGTAAGAGTGATGTCTAAAGGCAGTTATTATATGGGTCTAGAACTCCGGAGGGGAGCTGGGCTGACGTTAGAAACTCCACACACATCACCACAACAAAGCTGACTGCAGTCTTACTTCATTGACCACAGCTTCAAAACCACTTTTCCTTTCACTTTGGGAAAATAGCTGAAATAGTACATTTTTTTAAAATCCCCATATGATGATACGTGCCCATCCATACACCAATACTCTAATGCTTAATGCTCTTCTGAGTACCTTCTGGTCACATTAACCAGAAAATGAATCTGACAGTGATAACTAGTATGGCATCATAAAGTCATAAAATGAAATATTATCTATGTTGATATTTTAATTAAAATATTTTAATTTAATCATTGACAATCAAACTGGCTACAGATCAAGAATTGAGAATGACAGGTTGCACAAATATCTGCTGAATGGAGAACTAGGAGGATGACTTCAAGAAGAGTGAGCAATAGGGACACGATCAAAGACAACCTCAAATTCATTAGTCTTCCTGACTCAGCTACTTCTTGGTTGTTCATAGCTATGCTAACCTAGCATAAAACAGTCAGAAATAGAATAGTTCATTTTGAGCAGAGGCTTCAGAAAGCCACAAATAGCAAAATCCCTACAAGTAATAGCTACAGCTGCAAACCAAAGACTAATTATTAGTTTTTACTCTGCATTCCTGTGTAATAGCATTTTTGAACACACAAAAAATGAGAAATTCATTCACTTACCTTTAGTTCTTAGATCATTTAAATACATTATTCTCAATTTTCCTAATATGGAAATACATTTAAGTGTATTAAACAACCATATAATGGATAACATACTGAACTGGAAATGAGAACAATTAACTTGAGTCCCTTTTTTGTTCAGCATATGACCCTAGCAAAGCCACTTAACCTCTCTATGCCCTAGTTGCTCTGACTGTAAAATAGAGATAATAACAACTTTCTGGCCGGGCGCGGTGGCTCACGCCTGTAATCCTAGCACTCTAGGAGGCCGAAGTGGCAGGATCTCTCAAGGTCAGGAGTTCGAAACCAGCCTGAACAAGACCATCTCTACTAAAAATAGAAATTAATTGGCCAACTAAAAATATATAAAAAACAGATTAGCCAGGCATGGTGGCGCATCCCTGTAGTCCCAGCTACTCGGGACGCTGAGGCAGAAGGACTGCTTGAGCCCAAGAGTTTGAGGTTGCTGTGAGCTAGGCTGATGCCACAGCACTGTAGCCCAGGCAAGAGAGTGAGACTCTGTCTCAAAAAAAAAAACACCTTTCTACCAGCCTGTTTCTCAGAGATACAAGAAATCACAAATTCATGCTGTAAAAGCTTCTTTGAGGTACTTGGATGAAAAGGCATAATTGTAAGTATTTATTATTAATAATTAGCACTAATGCCCAGTAGAACTCATGAATATTCCTAAATTTGCTGCCTGGGCAACTCAAAGAACATGAAGGATCCTGTTTTAAAATATGCTTAGATTTTTTTCTTGACTTGTGAATTTGCTTTTTATTATTTATGGTCACACCTTGTGCATTAACAAATATGTTAGTAAAAAGTAAAAGGAAATTTTAGTAACCACAATCATGTTCACTGCTACTCATAGCTAATATATGCTTTTGGAGAAATTACAAGGTAGGTACGGTTTTGTCAGAATCAAATTTTAGAATTAATGATTAGTTAATATAGTCATCACTGGGATTTTATATTAAAAACATTACTCATGTCCCTATAGAATAATGCAGTTATTAATGTCCTTGTATAATAATGCAGTCCCTATAGAATTTACATACAGTTGCATGTTTGTGTGACACATTAAGGTGAGCATTCATGTGACCATTCTGTCATTCTCATCACTGTTTAATCAGAAATAAATAGTGAAATATATAGTCCAATGAGGTTTGGTCCAATGTCTATCCTTAAAGCACTTGACATTTTTTCCATTAGGTTGGTGATTTAGTATTTCTCTTTTGAAAGGTATATGTGAATATAAACACTTAAATATGCTCATGGCTATATAATGTGCATATTTATTTTTATACACAGGCTTATTGTATACCAGTTTATAAAACTATTATATGAATGTACATTAACTATAAATCTAGTAAGAACAAAAAAGCCTCCTAGCTGTATTTGGGGCCAGATAAGAAAGTAGTTGGTTATAGCAATTTGTCACCATTGGTGAAAAAAATAAGTACACGTTTTATTATTTATTAGAATTTTGAGCATTATTTATAAGACCCATGGCATCTTAACAATTATACTATTTCATCTAGTTTTGACAACTTTGTGAGACAATGCACTGTTCAAAGAAATAGGCTCAGTGGGCTTAAAGACTTGCTTAAGTACTTAAAAACTTGCTACAGTTGTTAAGTAGCTGAGTCAAACTCTTGAGATTCTCGAATGCATGGTTCCTTCTAGTACTTTATGACATGGTCACCAGCTTGATATGACATATGCCAGAACATATTTATAATATGGGCATTTCTGGATTATTAGTTGCCTGCAGAATGTCTAAAATTCAGCCAAACTTAAATTTTTGAAACTTAAAACTAAGTTTTTATGTTTATGGCTGTGTCTTACCAGCTTGAAGAGAGGCACTTTTTAAAATTCATTTTTGTATTCTTTGTGGTGTCTAGTATAAGTACTCAGAAAATATTTAGGAGATGAATAAAAAGTAATGTTTAGTTGAATTAGAAAAAAAACCATACAATCACCTCAAATTTTTAGGGAGTTGTGTTTGGGTGTGTGCACATTTTCTGCACATTCAGGTAAGGATACTTTGTTTTGTTTTGTTTTATACGTTAAGTTGCTGAGACAATTGCCATATTTGCTGCTTCACTTTTATTGACATCATGTATTGGATGGGTAGGCTTAAGTAGGTGTAAGAGATGACAGTCACCTGTATGACACTATTCTGGATGTGTCTGTTTGGGCTGAGATATTCTAGATGACTTCTTGTGTTGTGGCCACTATAATGAGAATTTGTAGAGTGGGGTTATGACAATTTAGGTCTTCATAATTCTTCCCTTCATGTTGTCCCTTCTGGACCACATATTTCCATACTTTTCCTGTTAGGGGGTTAGAGGATAAGACTACTAGATCAATGGTTCCTACAGGTGGTTGCTTACCAAAATCACCTGTATAGCTTTAAAGAAAATTCAGATTCTCAAGTCCTACTCTAAACATGGTGGGTTAGAGAGTCCTGAGTGAAACCCAAGGCATCTGTAAGTATATCAATGCCCTCACTCAAATTCTGATGATCAGTCAAGTTTGGGAAGTTCTGGTTACAATAACTTGTTCAAGGTCACAGAACCCTAGATCCAAACACTAACTCAAATCTTATGAGTCCAAGTTAAATATCTTTTCACGGAACTTCTGTTGTCCTTTTACTGACTATATATGATGAGACAGGATGAGGAAATGGGAGAAAAATAGTGATTTCCTTCCTTCCTTCCTTCCTTCCATCCTTCCTTCCTTCCTTCCTTCCTTCCTCCCTCCCTCCCTCCCTCCCTCCCTCCCTCTCTCTCTCTTTCTTTCTTTCTTTCTTTCCTTTTTTGAGAGAGAGTCTCACTCTGTTGCCTGGGCTAGAGTGCCATGGCGTCAGCCTAGCTCACAGGAACCTCAAACTCCTGGGCTCAAGCAGTCCTCCTGCCTCAGCCTCCCAAGTAGTTGAGACTAGCCGGCCGGCGCGGTGGCTCACACCTGAAATCCTAGCACTCTGGGAGGCTGAGGGGGGCGGATTGCTCAAGGTCAGGAGTTTGAAACCAGCCTGAGCAAGAGCGAGACCCCATCTCTACTATATATAGAAATAAATTAATTGGCCAACTAATATATATAGAAAAAAATAAGCTGGGCATGGTGGCACACGCCTGTAGTCCCAGCTACTTGGGAGGCTGAAGCAGTAGGATTGCTTGAGCCCAGGAGTTTGAGGTTGCTGTGAGCTAGGCTGACACCATGGCACTCACTCTAGCCTGGGCAACAAAGCGAGACTGTATCTCAAAAAAAAAAAAAAAAAATGAGACTATAGCCATGCACCACCATGCCTGACTAATTTTTTCTATGTATTTTTAGTTGTGCAGTTGATTTCTTTCTATTTTTAGTAGAGACGGGGTCTCACTCTTGCTCAGGCTGGTCTTGAACTCCTGACCTTGAGTTATCCTCACACCTCAGCCTCCCAGAGTGCTAGGATTACAGGAGTGAGCCACAACCCCCAGCCTATACTTAATTAATTATAAATTATGTGTTTTCATTACTAGTAAATGAAGAACTCAATTTAATATTTTAAAGTGCTCTTTGATACATTTTGACAGAGTCTGAAAATATGCCTTTGGTCAGCATCTGCCACTAAAAACTGATACCCATTTTAGTTTTTGTTCAATTTTATAAGTTGTATTATTTTTCAAAGAAATTACCACATACCTAGCATCAATTTTTAGTAGCTCCTCTATTCTTTTAATATGATGTATATGTGTGTGTGTATGTGTGTACACAGGAATACCTTATTTTCATGAGGAACACTAATTTAGTCTTTATACTGTGTTAAAATGACTTATTCTGTCATAAATGGATTGATTTATCCCGGAATAGACCAGAGTAGAAGGTATTTATAAAGTCAAGAAGGACCTGGCAGGTAGATTGCATTAGTTGAGCAGGTACAGATCAGAGAAATCAAAAGAAGAATCAGATGGCATCAGTGAGGAAGTAGCTAACTATCCAAAGTCAGCCAAGGAAAGGGAATTAAATTACCATTTATTGAATATTTACTGTGTATTTCAGACATTGTATGAGGCACCTTACAAAAGAAGGAAAGGCTGGCTAGGTCCCATAAATCTAGATGATTTGAGTCTTGAGAGACAGAGAAAATAGTATTAATAATCTAGATACTTGTGCAAATTCTATCACTCTCTGTATTTTTTATGCTTATAGTTTATTATAAGAATTCAGTGGAAAAATTAAATGAGATAATGTGTGTTAGTTATTACTAATAATCAAACTTACAAATTTGAGCCACACCTATCCCTTCCTCCTCCATTGCTTTTATAATACCATGCCATCATTCAATCTATAGTCTAGATCTTGGCTCCTCCTGTCTACTGGGGGACCTTGCCCCATCAATTTATTCTCTTTCTTTTGTGTCTTCAACCTCTCTTAACTAGTTCCTTGCCATTAGTATTCTCATTTGTTTACAATGTCTTTCTCATGCATATCCTCCCTTTAGCTTCTGCTCAAATTCTCCTCTTTCACTAAAAATAATAAGATAATTGTCTCTGCTTGCTGTCTCCACCTCCTCACCTTCAAGTTACTCCTCAACTATTTATAATCAGGCGTGAGTTCACCCCCAACACTGCTGTGAAACTACTCTTAATAAAGTTGCCAATATCTTTCCTACTGTATAACACTTCTTAATGTTTCAAAAACATTTGAAGCTACTGACCATTCCTGCCTTTTGGAAACAGTCTCTTCTTTTGGCTTTCATGGTACCATATTTCACCATGTTTCCTTTCACTGTCCTTCAGATGCTTCTTTCTTTGCTTAAATATTGGTGCTCTAAGGAATTCTAAGGTTCTTATCACTGTTGTCTAGTCTACATATTCTTCTTGGATTATGTCATCTATACCCATGGTTTTATATGCCCATGGCTTTACTCTGTATATGTTGATAACTTCTAGTCATGAGCTCACCCCTAAGCTTGAAACCCATATATTTAATTCCTTTCCTGATTTGTCTTGAGTGTTTTGTAGGTACCCAGCTCAAGCTTGGCATGTCCAAACTGAACTGATGCCCAAATTCCCAAAGCCAGAAATGTAAAAGTTTGCTTTGACTTTTCCCTCTACTTCTTTTTCAACATCCATGCAAACAACAGGCTCTGTTTAACCTTCCTCCTTGGTATATCTCAAAATTGTCCATTTCACTCTGTTTCTACTACCACTTCCCTAATTTATGCCATTATTACCTCATTACTATTACTACAGTATAGAAGCAGTGGGTTCAGTCTTTTCCTGCTCTAAATTGAATCTTCATAGTGCAACCATCATGATCTGGCAGGCTGATGTGATCTTATAATTCCTTAAGCTTAAGCTCCTTTAATGCTTCCATTAATCGCAGGATAGTCTGGAATTAATTGTCTTTCTTTCTTACTAGGGTGGGCAAGAACTCTCTTGTTTTGTGTACTGTTATTACTCCTATATTGGCTCAATACTGATTTTTATAGATGAATGTATCATGGGAAAATATTATGAAGGTTAAGTGCCCATTGTGTTAATCAAAATAAGTTAGGTTATACTGCAGTAGCAGAAAATTTTAAGATCTCAGTGGCTTAACATCACAAAAGCTTAACGCTTGATCATGCTACATGCACAGTTTGTTGGGATTCTCTGCTCCTCACTGTTAGGAACCCAGATGGAGGTACCAAGTGACGTGTGTTTCCACAATCACTACAGGGGCAGAGAACCTGGCAAATCTTGCAATGGCTCTTAAAGTGACATACTTGCACAAAATTCCTTGACAAAACAAGACACATGTCATGCCCAATCAAAGTGTGTAATCAAACCACATACCTGGAAGGAGAGGGAAACATGAACATTTGTATACAGCTCGATATACCCTCTGTCTTAGTCAAGATTCTTTTGGTTGCATGTGACATAAACCCAGCTCAATCTAGCTAAGGCATAAGAAAAATATCCATTCATTTAAAAAGGGAATGATGAGAAAGGCAATGGGGTATACCCAAAGCGAAGGAGAGGGAAGTGGGATGACCCGTTCAGCAGGATTGGAAGTATATGGGGAAGGTGCCTGTACATGGGGAAGAGACAGAGGAGAGAAGCCCAGGGCTCCATGCTTCCCTGTGGGCAATGCAACCAGAGCTGAGGGACAGCCACTCGACTGCAGCAGGCTTCCAGGCTGATACAGAAGCCTGACTGGAGGCTGTGTGGCAGCATCACTTTGGAGAGAGGGCACAGCTGTCTTCTGAACCCTGAGTGCTGCAGCTGGCACCATACTGAGGTCCCAGCCACAGAGTGCTGTGTTTACTTGGGGTCAGATCTATAGCTGCTGGCTCCCCCTTTCCCCAGCCAGGCTGGGGAAGAAGTGAGTGCTGCATGCCCCCACCCCCACCAGGCAACCTGGGTGGAGCAGGTGCCCCTGGACCTGGCACCTGCTGCCATAGCCTGAGTGACCCTCAATGCCCACCACCCCCTGTCTAGGCAGAGAAACTGCCACTGCTGCCACCTGGGAAGCCCACCATGGAGGGATCTGGGTGGGGTGAACACTAATGGAGCTACCACGACAAGACCTGGGCAGACCACCCTGCCATGGGCCCTGCTGAGATGCAAGAGAGCAGTAGTGTTAAAAGGCTCACAGTGCATCTGCCCCTTTCCTGCCTGGTCAGTCTTCTGGAGTAGAACTCAAGCACACCATCCAAGGAACCTTCTCTCTCTTCACCGAGAAACAGTGGTCCCAGCAGAGGAGAATAGGTGTACCACAAAGCTATCTTTTTTGAGCTGAGAGAAGAGGTTCCAGATGAGAAGGAACAAGCATAAGAACTTTGGCAACATGAATAAATGGGCTGTTTTGACACCCCCAAAGGATCACGATAGCTCTCCAGCAACAGACTCCAATCAAAAGGAAATTGTTGAAATGTCAGAAATGGAATTCAGAATATGGATGGCAAGTAAGATCAATGGGATTGATGAGAAAGTTGAAGAAAGCTGAAAACCAACACACAAAAAATTCAAAACATAAATGAAAAATTCACTAAAGAAATAGATAATATAAGAAAAAATACAACATCTGGAAATGAAAGAATCATGGCTGGGCGCATTTGGCTCACACCTGTAACCCTAGCACTCTGCGAGGTAGAGGTGGGAGGATTGCTTGAGCGCAGGAGTTAGAGATCAGCCTGAGCAAGAGTAAGACCCTTCCTCCTACTAAAAATAGAAAAAATTAGCTGGGCTTGGGGGTGCACGCCAATAGTCACAGCTACTCAGGAGGCTGAGACAGGAAGATGGCTGGAGCCCAGGAGTTTGAGGTTGCTGTGAGCTAGGCTGATGCAATGGCACTCTAGCCTGGGCAACAGAGTGAGACCGTCTCAAAAAAAAAATCATTTAGGGAATTTTAAAATATAGCAATAAGTTTTAACAACAGACTAGACCAAGCAAAAGATGAAGACAAGCCTTTACAATTAACCCAGTTAGTCAAAAATGTAGAAAAAAGAATTGATAAGAATGAACAATATCTCTGAAATATGGAACTATGTAAAGTAAATGATGATAAGAATCATAGTTATCCCTGAAGGAGAAAAAGAAAAAACAGAAAGCATGGAAAACCTATTTGAGGGAAAATTGAGGAAAACATCCCTGGTATTGCTACAGATATAGACATCCAGATACAAGAAGGTCATTGAACACCTGGAAGATTAATAGTAAATAGGACATCACCAAGGCACACAATCATCAGTCTGGCCAGAGTCAAAGTGAAGGAGAAAATCCTGCAAGCTGCAAGAGGAAACCATCAAGTAAATTACAAAGGAAAACCCATCAGACTAAAAGCAGATTTCTCAACAGAAACCTTACAAGCCAGAAGGGATGGGGTCCCATTTTTATTCTCCTTAAACAGAATAACTGCCAATCAAGAATTTTGTATCCTGCAAAACTAAGTTTCATAAATGAAGGAGAAAGTCTTTCTCAGACAAGCAAACACTAAGGGAATTTGTTACCACTAGACCTGTTCTACAAGATAAGCTTAAAAGTATTCCTGGAACAGAACAATTGAAATCCACCATAGTAAAAACACCCAGAAGTTAAAACTCACAGCTCTTATAAAACAGTAAAACAGGGAGAAAACAAAGCAACTAGGTAACAATCAACATGGTGAACAGAACAGTATCTCAGATATCAATACTAACATTGAGTGGTGGCTCACGCCTGTAATCCTAGCACTCTGGGAGGCCAAGGCGGGTGGATTGCTCCAGGTCAGGAGTTCGAAACCAGCCTGAGCAAGAGCGAGACCTTGTCTCTACTATAAATAGAAATTAATTGGCCAACTAATATATATAGAAAAAATTAGCCAGGCATGGTGGCACATGCCTGTAGTCCCAGCTACTTGGGAGGCTGAGGCAGAAGGATTGCTTGAGCCCAGGAGTTTGAGGTTGCTGTGAGCTAGGCTGACGCCATGGCACTCACTGTAGCCTGGGCAACAAAGCGAGACTCTGTCTCAAAAAAAAAAAAAAAATACTAACATTGAATGTTAATGGTCTCAATGTTCTACTTAAAAGATATAGATTGGATGAATGGATGAAAAAATACAACCTAAATATATACTGTCTCCATTTAACTTGCAAAGGTTCTCACAGACTCAAGGCAAAGGGATGTATGGAAAAAACTATTCCACACCAATGGAAACCAAAACAAGCAGGAGTAGCTATTCTGATGTGAGATAAGATAGACTTTAAATCAACAATGGTTAAAAAAGACAAAGAGAATCATTATATAATGATAAAAGGAACAATTCATCAAGAAGAAATAACATTCCTAAATACATATGCACTTAACACAGGAGCTCCCAGATTCATAAAACAAATTCTTCTAGATCTAAGCAAGGAAATAAACAGCAACATCATAATTGCTGGGTACTTCAACACTCCACTCACAGAACTAGACAGATCATTGAGGCAGGAAATCAACAAAGAAACACTGGACTTAAATAGGACTCTAGAACAAATGGGCCTAACAGATATTTACAGAATATTCTACTCCAAAACTGCAGAATATACATTCTTCTCGTCAACACATGGGACATTTTCCAAGACAGCTCATATGTTAGGCCACAGAACAAGTCTCAGCAAATTAAAAAAAAAAAAATCACCAATCATACCATGTATCTTCTCAGACTACAGGGAAATAAAACTAGAAATCAATTCCAAGGAAACAACTCTACACAAACAAAACATTGTTTGGTTGTGTTTTTCTAGTTTTCTTAGTAAATCCCAGCTCAGGGCTCTGGATGGTTCGGTGGGAATCTTATGTCCACTACTGGATCAGATGTCTGTGAGCCAGGAGACATAGTCACAGAACAGAAACACAGTGCCTGCCACCCACCCCTCAAGAATTGGGGACTGTGGGCCAGGCGCTGTAATCCTAGCACTCTGGGAGGCCGAGGAGGGTGGATTGCTCAAGGTCAGGAGGTAGAGACCAGCCTGAGCAAGAGCCAGACCCCAGTCTCTACTAAAAATAGAAAGAACTTAATTGGCCAGCTAAAAATATATAGAAAAATTAGCCAGGCATGGTGGCGCATGCCTGTAGTCTCAGCTACTTGGGAAGCTGAGGCAGAAGGATCGCTTGAGCCCAGGAGTTTGAGGTTGCTGTGAGCTAGGCTGACGCCACGGCACTCTTCCCCCAGCAACAGAGCAAAACTCTGTCTCAAAAAAAAAAAAAAAAGAATTGGGGACTGTGATGATTATTTTATGTGTCAACTTGCCTAGACTATGGTAACCAGTTATTTAATCAAACTGTAATCTAGGTGTGGCTGTGAAGGCATTTTGTAGATGTGGTTAACACCTACAATCAGTTCACTTTAAGTAAAGGAGAGTAATACAAATTTAGTGGCTTAAAACAAATGTATATTATAATATTTTATAGTTCTGGAGGTCAGTGTCTAAAATGGGTTGGCAGAACTGTATTCTAAAGGATCTAGGGGAGAATCCTATTCTTTGCTTCTTCCAGCTCCTGGAGGCTGCTCCTGTTCCTTGACTTGTAGCCCTCTCCCATCTTTCAAAGCCAGCAATCTCATCACTTTGACCTCTGCTTCTATCATCACATCTCTTCTCTGACTCTCCTGCCTCCTTTGATAAGGTCTCTTTTGGTTACACTGGGTTTACCAGGTGATCCTGGAGAATTTCCCCATCTCAAGACCCTTACCCTCATCACATCTGTCAAATCCTTTTGCCTTTGAAGTAATATATTTATAGGTTCCGGGGATTAGGACAGAAACATCTTTAGGTGGAGGCATTACTCAGCCTATTACAATAAATAATTATCAAACTGATAATACATAAGTTAAAAATCAAATAATATTGAAAGTCCTTCTCTCCAAGGCAAGTATTTTTGGTTTTTATATCTGTTTCTTCTAGAATTTATCTTTATCATTCTCAGTAATGGGCTTACATTGTCATTTCTTAGTTTATCAATTTTAGACATCTGTTGACTTCCTATTTTATTTAAGAAGGCAAGGTGAACAAATAGCTTAAGTATTTTGTTTGCAACTATGCTTGTTAACACTATAAAATGTACAAAGAATAATGTTGCAGTTTTTGGTTAGGTTTAAGTCAAAGACATTCATTACTAAGGAATCTTCAAATGTGAATATTCCAGAAATTCCTCTAAGCCATCTAATCAGAACAACTCTCTGAATATTACCTTACTCTGGAAGATATTGGCATACATTTGAATAAAACTCAGAATTTCTCAAAATAAGCCCTAATTTAAAAAACTATTCTATATTCAAACTAAAATAATATTAGTAGAATTTTCCTTTCCAGAAACAATAATAAATGAAATAAGGCATTTTGTAAAATGTGGTCCAGAACACAGTAAAAAATAAATGTATACTTAACTTCCACCTCCTCAAAACAGAGGCTACTTTCTATTCCTCAGCCTTGCAAACAAGGTGAAGAATAGCTTCTATGCCACTTTAGACAAGGGATGGCCAAAACAAAGCTCAAGCAGTTGAACATGGACACCTCAAAAGATTTTGGGAGAACCTGACCAAAAGATCCAAATTCTACTTTTAATAACTGATACAAAAATGAAGTGGCTTCTCTCAGGTAGCAGTGCCACGTGGGGCTGGCCCAGCCCTGCACTCACCTATGTTACTCTCCTGAGCAAACCTGTTAAGAGAGGGGGGACCTTTTCCCTTTAGAGGTTCTGTGTCCAGGGAGCTTTTTGATTGTGTGAATGAGATGAGTGCTGACTTCACGTGAGTATTTTAAGGCTTGGAGTCAAAGTATTTTTCTAACATGGCTGGACAGAGACCATGGGTCAATGGCCCATCTCCAATTTGTTATAATTTCTGGCTATATATTTGTAGATCTAGGACTGCAGACTTTTGCTGTAACATCATAATCACATCTAATGTTCATCCTAACTTAAGATTCCTAATCTGTGCCTGGAAATAGTCCCTGCATTTAATAATAATACCTACACTTAAAAGCAATCCACTATTACAACTTACATGGTGACAAATCATTAATGATCTTCTGTAGACCAAGTAAATGTTTAACTGTATTTTTCTGCATCAAATTCACAGCCAGAATCCCCAAGATCAAAAAAAAAAAAATGTTGCACAATACAAATAACTTAAAATGCACATATACACATATACATACACTCACACACACTTCTTACGGAACTGTTGTTGGGGAAATTCCATTTGTTGAATGCCACTGCAGGTGTACTTTGCTAAACTGCTGCTCCAGGTATATTTGTTTGGGAAATCTATCACAGTAAAGCACAGCTGTTTATTGTATTAATATAAGAAGAAAAGAAAGACACGCTTGTGGCAACCACAGAGTGTTAAGGTCTTTCAAGTTGTATAAAAAGGATCTGTAGAAACGTGTGTGTTCTCAGGATGCAAAGTTGGAGACGAAATATCAAACCAGTTGGAAAAAGTGTACAGCAGCTATCTCTTGTGGTCAGACCGGATACCCAGACAGGCAGCAAAACTTCAGGACGCATAGCTCGAGGGCCTTGTCCCACACTGTGGCATAACCTTACCGTGTGTGAATGTCACAAAAGACTCATATTGTTCTGCTAGTAGTAGAAAGCTCATACTTTCCCGAATTTCATCTTCATAGTCTTTTAAGAAACGCTCACATATTCCATCTTGTCAGAAGGTAAAGGAGGAACCTGTAGAAGCAGGCGCTGTGAGCGCTGAGGCGTGAGATTGACTCTCTAAAGCACAAGCTTCCCTCTGATTAAGAACAGCTTCATCCTAGCTCTCTGGGAGGCCGAGGCGGGCGGATTACTCAAGGTCAAGAGTTCGAAACCAGCCTGAGCAAAAGCGAGAGCCCCATCTCTACTATAAATAGAAAGAAATTAATTGGCCAATAAAATTTTAAAAAAAAAGAAAGAAGAAGAGCTTCTCAGTGTCTCCGCCTCTGATGAGGACCCTATTCTTGTTTTCTGTTCTGAAAAATCAGCTCGGGATTGGAAGGCGCCGTTCGCTGCGGGAGTTGGCGGTGGGGTCTGCGTGGCCAGCGCGGGGGCGGCCGGGCGCGCGGGGAACCGTCCCCCGACCCCGCGTGGCAGGGCGGCGGCGCCGGCTTAGCAGCGCCGCCCCCGGCTCGGCGGGCGCTCGGGCGTCGCCTTCCCGACCCGCGCCGACTGGGCGGTGACCGCGGCGCGACCTCCAGCTACTCGGCGGGCTCACAAGCGGAGCCGGCTCCAATCTGCTGACTGCCTGTTTTGATAGACAATTTGGTAGACAAAGACGCGGCTCTGTTATAACTACGTCACACCCAACTTTCTCCATTCTCCCAATCTGATCACATCATTACTTTTTTTTTTTTTTTATTTTGAGACCGAGTCTCACTCTGTTGCCCGGGCTAGAGTGCTGTGGCATCAGCCTAGTTCACAGCAACCTCAGACTCTCGGGTTCAAGCGATCCTCCCGAGTAGCTGGGACTACAGGCATGCGCCACCATGCCCGGCTCATTTTTTCTATGTATTTTTAGTTGGCCAGCTAATTTCTTTCTATTTTTAGTAGACGCGAGATCTCACTCTTGCTCAGGCTGGTCTCGAACTCCTGAGCTCAAATGATCCGCCCACCTCGGCCTCCCAGAGTGCTAGGATTACAGGCGTGAGCCACCACGCGCAGCCAACATCATTATTTTTGAGAAACTGATAATCAGTGTTCCTATCATTGTGATATTCACTGCAGAGCCAAATAGAGAAGTATGATTGCATTTCCTTTCCTAAAGACTTTTGTTTGTCTTCGCATATTTGTCTTGTTGTTTCACTCATATAATTTTCTGTCCAGATGTTTCTTAATGCTTTCCAAATATTTCATCATATTATTAGTATGTATCAGGTCTCCCTTTTCCTGAAGCCCTTCCTCCTGGGGCCTCCAGCCCTCCTGATCTCCAGTCTGCAGCTCTCCTCCTGTGATTCTCTTCATTGCTTTTTTGCATAACTTGCATTAAAAGGGGTGAGGGGTGGGGTGGAGTAGAAAAGGGGACTTTTCTGAACGTTAGATTTCTGGCATGTTGGACTTACTACTGGTTATACTGTTCTACACTGATGGGAAGGATCTTAAAATCAGACTTAATCATTAGACTCATAAGTCAGGCTGGACTTTGCTATAAAGGGAATCCTGGCGGGGCGCGGTGGCTCACGCCTGTCATCCTAGCACTCTGGGAGGCCAAGGCGGGTGGATTGCTCAAGGTCAGGAGTTGGAAACCAGCCTGAGCAAGAGTGAGACCCCATTTCTACTAAACGTAGAAAGAAATTAATTGGACAACTAAAAATATATAGAGAAAAAATAATTAGCCAGGCACGGTGGCACTTGCCTGTAGTCCCAGCTACTCGGGAGGCTGAGACAGTAAGATTGCTTGAGCTCAGGAATTTGAGGTTGCTGTGAGCTAGGCTGATAACCATGGCACTCACTCTAGCCTGGGCAACAAAGTAAAACTCTGTCTCAAAAAAACACACAAAAAACAACAAAAACAATAAAGTGAATCCTGATTATTTCTGACAACCAAACTCAGAAAGAGCATTGGTTGTTTGAAATTAATTATATAATAATTTCTTCAGTTACAAGCCAGAAGTCTTTTATATAGTGAATGAAAGAATTGTGCAAAGCTGAATGCTTTCTGAAGACTGGGTAGATTCCTTATCAGTAATTACTGAGAAATAATTAATAAAATTCTATAATATAGAATGAAATTCCAGAAAATGTACAATTTTAATTAGACATTAATCATGTCTATAATGTATGTTAAATGGCATGAGCCTTTTCCCAGATTTCCACTGAGAAGTAATCACAGTCCCACAAGTTAGTCATTCTGTAAATATTTGTTGGGTGTTTATTATGGTCAAGCCACTAAGTCTCCTGAGAGTTCTGATCTTTGCCATGTTCTCTTCCTCTCTTTGTTTTCTATCCTTTTCTTTTTCTCCGTTCTATAAATCATCCAGACTTCCTCTACCTCCCCTTCCATCTACTTTTCACTTCCTGTTTCTCAGTCCCTACCTCTTTTCTGGTCAGCACTAGCTCAACACAGGTGCCTCCTGTTTATTCCCAAGGACTTTCCTGTATTTTAACTTCTCTAGAGTGCTGTGCTGAATATTTTATAGGCATTCAAGAAACTATTGGTTACTCAAAGATTTTAGAACAATAGGCACATGGCATTTCACTTATATCCTTGTTTCTAACTGTTGCGATCAAATTAGTTGTAAACACTACTACACTTGGACCAGCCCAAATGTATACGTTTTCTATTGCTGCTGTGATCAATTAGCATAAACTTAATGGCTTAAAACAACAAAAATTTATTACAATTCTTTATTTGGATCAAAAGCTGAATGTGGGCCAGGCGTGGTGGCTCATGCCTGTAACCCTAGCACTCTGGGAGGCCGAGGCGGGCAGATTGTTTGAGGTCAGGAGTTCGAAACCAGCCTGAGCAAGAGTGAGACCCCGTCTCTACTATAAATAGAAACAAATTAATTGGCCAACTAATATATATATTGAAAAACTTAGCCAGGCATGGAGGCACATGCCTGTAGTCCCAGCTACTTGGGAGGCTGAGGCAGGAGGATTGCCTGAGCCCAGGAGTTTGAGGTTGCTGTGAGCTAGGCTGATGCCACAGCACTCACTCTAGCCTGGGCAACAGAGTGAGACTCTGTCTCAAAAAAAAAAAAAAAGCTGAATGTGGATCTTCCTGGACTAAGATCAAAGTGCCAGCAGGGTGTATCCTAGCAGCTGCCTGCCTTCCTTGGCCCAGGGCCTCCTTCCTTCACTCTAAAATCGGCAATGCCAAGACAAGTCCTTCCTATGCTGCCATTTCTCCGGTTCTCACTTCCAATTCCCTCTTCCACTTTTAAGGATTCTTGTCATTACAGTGGGTCCATCTGGATAATCCAGGAATAACTTCCCTATTTTTAAGTCAGTTGATTATCAACCTTGATTCCATCTGTAATATTAATTCCCCATTGGTAGGTAATCTAACATATTCTCAGGTTCTAGGGATTAAGACATATTTTAGGGGAGGGGATGGCATTATTCTATCTGCCACAGTGAACAAGGGTGAGGATCCATACAATCCCAAAGATGGGAAAAATTATGAGATTAAGTAAATACCATAATTGGAGGAGTAAGTGGTAACAAAGAAACACTGAAGACAATATAGCCAATGATGTTGGGAATACTTAACATTTTTCATAGACTTATGAGACTGGAGAGACCTTGGATATGTCATGTAATTGTTGACAAAACACTAGAGTCAATTTGTACTGGTTAAAAAAAAATCAGCATTTTAGAAAAGAATAAAAATTGTACCCCTTATCTCTTTTTTTTTTTTTTTTTTTTTTTTTTTGAGACAGAGTCTCACTTTGTTGTCCAGGCTAAAGTGAGTGCTGTGGCGTCAGCCTAGCTCACTGAGCAACCTCAAACTCCTAGGCTAAAGCAATCCTTCTGCCTCAGCCTCCCAAGTATTTGGGACTACAGGCATGTACCACCATGCCCGGCTAATTTTTTCTATGTATTTTTAGTTGGCCAATTAATTTCTTTCTATTTATAGTAGAGACGGGGTCTCGCTCTTGCTCAGGCTGGTTTCGAACTCCTGACCTTGAGTGATCCACCCGCCTCAGCCTCCCAGAGTGCTAGGATTATAGGCGTGAGCCACCACTCCCGGCCTGTACCCCTTATCTCTTGAAAGACTCAAACTTATTAATAAAATGATGACAGTAGGCAACTTTATACAAATTGCCCTAAAACAAGAAAGCATATTTTCTTTTCTTTTTTTTTTTTTTTTTGATACACAGTCTCATTTTTTGCCCAGGCTAGAGTGCCATGGCATCAGCCTAGCTCACAGCAACCTCAAACTCCTGGGCTCAAACAATCCTTCTGCCTCAGCCTCCCGAGTAGCTGGGACTATAGGCATGCGCCACCATGCCCGGCTAATTTTTTTTATATATATTTTTAGTTGGCCAATCAATTTCTTTCTATTTTTAGTAGAGACGGGGTCTTACTCTTGCTCAGGCTCGTTTTGAACTCCTGACCTTGAGCAATCCGCCCGCCTGGGCCTCCGAGAGTGCTAGGATTATAGGCATGAGCCACCACGCCCGGCGAAAGCATATTTTCTTAAGTTCAATACAAATTATAAAAGGATTATATTCTGCAATTGTACGATGTGATGAATTTTGGATTGTAAATTGCTCAACAGTTCATTATAGATGATTTCTCCTAAGTACTGTATACTGCTCTCTTCTTGGCTTTTGATTTTTAGTGCTATATTGGTATTATGTCTGGCATCTTCTAATTTGCCTCTCAACCTAGATAGAAAATGTTGGGCAAACCCTCATGTGTATGTACAAATAAAGCGACTGGGATGTTATCTGTATCCCACCATTCACCGTGTTCCACCTCCATGTTCAAAGTCACTAAGGTGGAGTAGATTTATGTAGCACAGAATAACAGTTTCATTTGTTCTTTTTGTTCTTGCTATGAGCACAAGCTAATCATTGTCAAAGAGAGTAAGATTAGAATTCTCTGTTCTTTTTAGATTTGCATGAAGTTTTTCCCAATGTTAAACTAAAAGCTTAACTACATGTAGGTAATACACTAGCATCTTCTATTTGCTATACATTTATCAAATGAAATTTAATATCTAAATCCCAAATGTCTATATATTTTTGAAATGGTTATTTAAAGTACAAATCTGTAGCTCTCTTCCCTCTATTCTACTGACTCTGTGTGCTTAAATTTTCTGGTTGGTTTTTTTTTTTTTTTTTTTTTTTGAGACAGAATCTCGTTCTATTGCCTGGGCTAGAGGGAGTAGTTTGGTGTTATCATAGCTCACTGCTATCTCAAACTCTTGAGCTCAAGCAGTCCTCTCATCTCAGCCTCCCAAAGTACTAGGATTACAGGGATGAGCCACTGTGCCCAGCCATAAATTTTCTCTTTTTTGAGCACAAAAAAAACAAAGCTATAATTCCCAAAGGGGGAAAAAAAACATGAAAGCAGTGTTAATAAAATAATGAGATTTTAAAGTTGTAGGAGACTTTCGAAGTGGCCTGCACCAGAGCATTTCTCAAAAACAGTGACATTTCCAATGGGCATATCAATAAGTGATATTTATAATAAAGCTCAGGGGGCAGTTTTACTTATTAGATAGGTGTATTCTACATTGTACTGAAGGACAACTCAATGTAATTTCCAAATATTTGCCCTGCTTATAAACCTGTGGAATTACTCAGAATAAATCTGCATTCTGCATATTAATTCTTCAAATAAATTAAAATTCCTGTTATATGCTTCCAAATGTTTTTTTCCCCAGGTTAAACATGCCCAACTTATTTTTCTAATCTTCATGGTATATGATTTCTTTGATACACTCTAGTTTTGTTAGTTTTCATAAAATGTGATGCCTTAAACTGAACACATAATGCTAAATGTGTTCTGACTCCTTTATACTAGGGAGAAAAAAATCAACTTTGAGTCTCCACTTATCTTCTTCCCATATAAATAAATATAAGGAACTTTCTGTTGAGAAAATCACTGAAACCATATTTAAGACTATAATAGTGTTAATATATTGCAAGTTGTCCAATCCAAGTACTTTGCATCAATGATTTCCCAACCTCCCCTAAGATTTGTGTGTATATATATATATGTGTGTGTGTGTGTGCGTATTTCACATATACATATTAACACAACAATCCTGCAATGTATTGTTTTCCTAGAGACTCAGTGTCAGTGGATCTCACTGCATACCGAGCAACCTTGATTTTGTTGGGCATCTACTCATCCCCACTGTGACTGAGGTGAAGGTGACACTCCACAATAAATCCTGATTGGTCTAAGCCAATTAAGGTGTTCAGAATGGGAGCAATCCCCCTTGCCAGTAGATTGGCTTAATGACAGCCATGCAATACAGTTCTGGCTAATTATACATATAAGAAACTCACTGGAGTTGCTTCTTGAAAAGATTTCCTACCATCCTGGGCAACATAGTGAGACCCAATCTCCACAAAATATTTTTTTAAAAATTAGCCAGGTGTTTTGGCTCCCCTGTAGCCCTAACTACTCAGGAGGCTGAGGTGGGATGATCAGGAGTTCAAGGTTACAGTGATCTATGATAGTATCCCTGCACTCCAGCCTGGGAGACAGGGCAAGACCATGTCTCTAAAGGAAAAAAAAAAAGAAAAGAAAAAAAAAAAGATTTCTTCATCCTTAAAAATGCCTGCCGTGGTGGCTCAAACCTATAATCCCAGCGCTTTGGGAGGCTGAGGCAGGAGGATTGTTTGAGGCCAGGAGTTCCAGACCAGTCTGGGCTACATAGTGAGACCTCATCTCTATGAAAAATAAAAAAATAGCTGGGTGTGGTGGCAAGTGTCTGGTAGTGAGGCTGAGGCAAAAAGATCCCTTGAACCCAAAATTTCCAGTTTACAGTGAGCTATGATTGCAACATTGCACACTCCAGCCTGGGGGACAAAGCAAGTCTCTAAAACAAAAACAAAAACAAAAAATTAAAAAAAAAAAGGAGATAAGAAATGCCCTCTTGCCTGCTTCTAGAATGTTATGTATGGCCATTTTGCTTTCAGTTGGAAACGTCAGAGTGAGCATATTGGAAGAACCTGAATCCTTGATGTCAACCCACCATTCCTCCATATTTCCTGCCCTCTTTCTATTCTTCCTGTTTTATGAGATAATGAACTCTCTTATTATTTAAGTCAAATTGAATCAGGGTTTTCTGTTATTTGCAGCCAACGTCATCTTAATTGAAACATTCTGCTCTTGAACATTAAAAAACCACATTAACCCTCAACTCACAGTTAGTGGGAAATCAATATCTTACCCAAATATCCTTATATTCTCTTAGGATGACTTTTTCCAAATCCAACTTTTGTATACTTAACTCTTGAGCACTGTGCCAATCCAGACACGGAACGTGAATTTCTGTTTCTGTTTCTGTTTCTCTCTCTCTCTCTCTTTCTTTCTCTCTCCATACACACATACACACACACACACACACACACACACACACATATATATATATACCACTCACATCAGATACACAAAGCTCTGTGTGTCTGTGTGAAACCTTATTGAAGGATGAGGCTGAGAGAATAGAGTTTACATTCCTACAGTAAAACGCCTTAAAATGAATTATTAGATATTCTTGTTTTAAAACATTCTCGCAATCCCATCTATTGGAATTCTTTACTGGTCATCTTCCATAATCAGCAATCTCTTGTTTCATTCTTTAGGCTGATCTCTTCAGAAAGAAACACTTAATGGCAATTCCTACACCTTATTTTCAAATTAATTTAGTTTTCTACCTACTGAGGGACTCCAGCTTGCTGTTGACTATCAAAACTCATTACATGCTCTGCCTAATTAAGGGTCTTACTTTTCTGGGGCATAGAAATATTGGCAGAAACTTTGAAATTTCAGTCTCCCCTCTCTGCCTCTTCTATCTGCCTATGCAAATAGAAGGAAGCAACATAGAGAGTTATTTTCCCACTGATATGAGTGCAGCCACTCCACCTTAGAAGAAAAGGAGAAGCTATAGTCATTTGGGGTTGTAAATAACATTTTTTTTCTGTGATGTACAAGAATGCCAATATAATGAACAATTGTGCTACAGTATTTGCAAAGAGAATCTTCTCAGTAGATTTGAATCTTTTTCTGATGCTACAGAGCTCTACAACATGGAAATCCCTCATTTCATCGCCAGTTTCTATACATGGTAGGATTTTTTAAAAAAATCTCAGAAACTTATTGTCTACTTAGCTTTGCAAATCTCTTAGGTATCAAGGAGGCCAAGAAATCTACTGGCTTTATTGGGCTGAAATGTGCTGTGTTAGGCAGTTTGGTGATTTTTCAGGAACAGATTCTATAGGTGTAGTCCATGGTGAATTTAATAATGCACTTCTTTTTTTTTTTTTTTTTTTTGAGACAGAGTCTCACTCTATTGTTCAGGCTAGAGTGCTGTGGCATCAGCCTAGCTCACAGCAACCTCAAAGTCCTAGGCTCAAGCAATCCTTCTGCCTTAGCCTTCCGAGTAGCTGAGACTACAGGTATGTGCCACCAAGCCTGGCTAATTTTTTCTATATATGTTTAGCTGTCCAATTAGCTTCTTTCTATTTTTTTGTAGAGACGGGATCTCGCTCTTGCTCAGTCTGGTCCCAAACTCCTGAGCTCAAACGATCCACTCGCCTCGGCCAACCAGAGTGCTAGGATTACAGGCGTGAGCCACCATGCCCTGCCAATAATGCACTTCTAACCAGATATTCTCTTCGGTTCCTTATGTTCTTTCTGTCTCTTTTAGTCCCTCTAGTTTGCTCCTAAAAAGGATGGAAATGACAAACATGATCTCAGGACAATTACTCCTGGGTTGCCCAGTTTTCAAAAGTAACCTGCTCTCTAATACATTCATTTTTTCATTTATTTATTTATTACTTATTGACTGTCTTCTATATATAGTCACTTTCTGGTTACTCTTCAGCATTATGTCCTTTGATATTAGAATATTCATGAAAATACTTTAGGCAGGCGTGGTGGCTCACGCCTGTAATCCTAGCACTCTGGGAGGCTGAGGCGGGAGGATTGCTTGAAGTTAGGAGTTCAAGACCAGACTGAGCAAGAGCGAGACCCCATCTCTACTAAAAAAAAAAAAAAGAAAAGAAAGAAATTATCTGGACAACTAAAAATATATAGGAAAAATTAGCCAGGCATGGTGGTGCATGCCTGTAGTCCCAGCTACTTGGGAGGCTGAGGCAGAAGGATTGCTTGAGTCCAAGAGTTTGAGGTCGCTGTGAGCTAGGCTGATACCCCGGCACACTAGCCTGGGCAACAGAGTGAGACTCTGTCTCAAAAAAAAAAAGAAAATACTTTAAACTTTTCTAATTTCACATCAATATCAAATCTATATAGTGCTCCACCCAAGTGCCTGCTTAATTGAAACAGGATTCAATGCAAAAAAGGATTAGTTAAGTCAAGGAAGTTGGACCATTTATAGTTTATTGTTACATTTCTATTTGGTTATCCTTAATCATTAAAAAGAAATACTTCCATAACCAGAAGCTTTGTTTACTATTGCTAGATGCCCCTGTAAACCTTTTACAATGTTTTTGTAATAGTATTAAAGGTGGTTACAGAACTTTGACTTGAGTAAAATTAAATAATGAGAACTATTCTGCTGTTGTTCACAGTCTTCTTACTGTGTCTACCAGCTTAGCAGTAATGTCAGAAATTTAGCATGCTCCTGGCATAGAACTTAGTAATATGAGCTGGTCCCCCCAAAACTTAGATAATTTTTTAGAACTGTGCCTAATCCAAAAGCAATTTCATTTTGTACTTGATTTTATTTGACTTGAATAATGCCTGCTTATATAAAATAATATCAACTAAAGCTTCTCTTTCAGAATACATTCAAAGCAGTGAAAATTATAGCACATGAGGAAGATGATGCTACTAACTTGTTATATTAGTTTGCTAGGGCTGCCGTAACAAAGTACCACAAACTGGGTGCTTAAATAACAGAAATTGATTGTCTCATAGTTGTGGAAGCTAAAAGTCCAAGATCAAGGTGTCGGCAGGGCTTGTTCCTTCTGAGGGCTGTGAGAAAGAATCTGTTCCTTGCCTCTCCCTTGGTTCTGGTGCTTTGCTGGCAATCTCTGGCACTCCTTGGTTTGCTGATGTGCCATGCCACTATCTATCTGCCTTCATCTTCACATGCGTTCTGCCTGGTGTGCATGTTTGACCCCAAGTTTCCCATTTTAATAAATCCAGTAGTCATATTGGATTAGGGCTGCCCCCTACTCTAGCATGACCTTATCTCAATTATATCAAGGAATCTATTTCCAGATAAGGTCACATTCTTAAGTACTGGGGGTTACGACTTCATAACACTTGCAATCAAAATTATGTTTTATATCAATAGTTCTTCCATTTCTTCGACAAATATTTATTGTCTGTGTGGTAAGTACTGTACTAGGTACTGTAAATATGGTAATAACTTAGATGTAGTCCCTACCCTTAAGAGACATCAGTTCATCATGGATTTGCATCTCTTCACTTCATACCCTTTTCACTTCCAAGGAAAAGAAATAAAAAGTGGACTATAAATGCCTAAGAACCATATGGCAGGATAGCCAAAACCAATAATAATGACCAATATTTGTTGAATACTATCCACACCTCACCATGGAAATTATCTCATTTAATTCTTAAAATAATGCTACAAGGCAGGAGCTACTATTATCACCCCTATTTACAAATGAGGAAACTGAGGCTTTGAGAAGCCTAACAAGGGGCAGAGTGAGAATTTAAACCTAAGATGGTCTGAGCTAGACACCACTGCTATATAATCCCTACATTATACATCTTCTAATAATGGCAAGAGCTGATAAAATGTCTTCCCTCCACATTTGAACAGTGATGTAAAGCACTACCTATGGTCTCACTTCTTCTCTTTCTCTTTTTTGCTTTCCTTTTTGCTCACCAGCATTCACAAGTCCATTTGTTTCTTCTATCAACATTTCTTCCTAAAGAAAACCTTTTCTTAACTCACTTCTTTTCTCCCCATTTCCTTCCAGGGTTTCCTTTTCTACTCAGAAACTGAATTTCTTCAATAGAACATGCTAATAATTCAGGGTTCTGTACTGGGAAAAAAAAATTTTTTTTTTTCTGAGACAGAGTCTCACTCTTGTTGCCCAGGCTAGAGTGCCGTGGCATCAGCCTAGCTCACAGCAACCTCAAACTCCTGGGCTCAAGCCATCCTTCTGCCTCAGCCTCCCAAGTAGCTGGGACTACAGGCATGCACCACCATGCCCGGCTAATTTTTTGTATATATATTTTTAGTTGGCCAATTAGTTTCTTTCTATTTATAGTAGAGACGGGGGTCTTGCTCTTACTCAGGCTGGTTTCGAACTTCTAACCTTGAGCAATCTGTCCGCCTCGGCCTCCCAGAGTGCTAGGATTACAGGCGTGAGCCACCTTGCCTGGCCTGTATTGGGAAATTAAGTGGGAAGTGGTTGGCCCACTATTCTAGGACAAAGAACAGAAAGCATCCCACTTTTTAGAGGTAAACCTTTTGGAAAGTGAAGGGATGGGGTTAAGTTCTTTCTAGGAAGGAAATAATTCTACTTCACGCCACATCTATTGACTCCACCCTACTGCTACTATCAAAAACTCAGCCTCTTGACACTGCTGCCACCCTGTTTTTCCATTGATATGGTGACAGTAGATAAGGGTGTGCTGGGTCATCAGAAGTATATTTTTCCCCCAGGTGTTTAAGGCAAAACATAACTCGGTAATGGCATCTTTGTGAGGAAAGTGAGATGTAATAACTGAGGCCAGGTATTAATAGTTCTCAGAGCTCATGAGTCTCCAATATTAACCTCATGGTAAATTAAGCATACATTCGAACCTCTCTTTTTTCTAATAAGTGACAAGTTTCTGAGAGAGAAACTAATATATTTGATTACATAGTACATCATGAATAATTACAAAAAGGGTATCTGTACTAAATATTTTATTTTCATTTCTAAGGACTTTAATAGGATCCTTTTTACTGTGTAGAGCACACAGTTTAAAAATGATTCTATTTTAAGGACAAGTCTTGCATTACTAATCTGTTAAATGATGGCAAATGCCACAGTTATCATGATTTATTGCAGAAATGTCTTTTAAAAGTGTAGGTAGAAATTTTCGTTGGAAGCACAAATTAAAAGAGAAAGTCAAATTTCAGAGATGTAGAATCACAGTTGCTTCTAAAATCTTTCCCTTGAAAGTTTGATAGACAAGGCCTGTTTACTTAACATGTTAGTTAATGTTCCTACATTAGCTGTGTCTTGGGCACAGTCATCCATTTATTCAACAAACATGTATTGAGTATCTATTTTATTCCAGGGCCAAGATACAAAGCCAAGTGAGAGATAGAAAACACATCTTCGGCTGGGTGCAGTGGCTCAATCCTGTAATCCTAGCACTCTGGGAGGCTGAGGTGGGTGGATCATTTGAGCTCAGGAGTTCAAGACCAGCCTGAGCAAGAGCGAGACCCCACCTCTACTAAAAATAGAAAAAAATTAATTGGCCAACTAAAAATATATAGAAAAAATTAGCCGGGCATAGTGGTGCATGCCTGTAGTCCCAGCTACTCGGGAGGCTGAGGCAGAAGGATTGCTTGAGCCCAGGAGTTTGAGGTTGCTGTGAGCTAGGCTAACGCCACGGCACTCTAGCCCAGACAACAGAGCAAGACTCTGTCTCAAAAAAAAGAAAAAGAAAACACATCCTCTAGGAGCAGATTGCCAAATGGGAAAGAGAGGTAAGTCAATAGGCAGTTTCAACGCAATGTGATAAATAATGTAATGCAAATATGCACAGGGAATACAGAAGGTGCCTAAGCTAGGTTGTGAGGTCAGCATGGTCAGGGAAGTTGTCCAAGAGAAGGAAACATTTATTACATAATGAGGAATAACTATCATTTGAAGTGACTTACAGGTTGCTAAATCTGGTAAGATGTTGTCAGTTCTCAAATGTTCCAAGTGACAAGTACCTCTTTTTTGCAACCTCTAAAAGAAATAGTATTTTGATGATGGAGGATTCAGCCATGTGTGACTGCCTTTGTCTTTTCTAGCCCAATTATTAAGGCCAGACATCAAGAAAAATGGAGGAATTTAATGACTGGGACAGGAACTTAGCTGCTTGAGTTAGAGAAAGAAACATGATGTATACAGACTTGGCCAGAAAAAAACAGGTATGATTCTTTCTCATCTCAGGAGGGCTTGATAAAAGACAGTTTCCAAATAAATTCCTTTAGTGCTGAATCTCTATCCTTTTCATCTTTAAACTCAATCACTCTGGGCTTGAAAATGACCATGTAACTTTGTATTGCCACCATAGACAGCTTGGAATAGGTACAAGAGTATTTCGGACTGTACTTGGGAGGAGGAGATGCGGGCACCATTTTCCTCTTCATCTAGAGTAGTTACTGAGAAAGTTGTTTGGAAATTCCTTATCCATTCATTCAGACATGATTCATTCTCAAGAAATATATAGTTTGGTATGCAAATTATATCTCAATAAAACTGTTTTGAAAAAACCATTTATAGTATACTTCAATGTCTTTTCTCCTAGGCCACCATAGTTTGCCACATAAAGGCTTCTTGAATTGAGTTGACTAAGTGGCCTGGTAGGTTCCCTCTGCAATGTTGTCCACTTGTTCCGGCTCATGTCGCAGAACGATGGTCCTTTCTCTTTTCTGGTTATGCCACTGGATGTGAACTCAAATCCCCTTTATTCAGAAACTTACTGTTCAAGCCTCTAGAAAAACTCTGCATAAAATCCTCATCAATAAAAAGAGAATAATTGAATAGAATGCTTGGAAATGTTCCCAGGAATGTCCTTAAACTTGGGGAAAAAATTCCATTCCATTATGTTTCTACTCAC